>JMFS01129430.1:0-61620 GCA_000699545.1 Podiceps cristatus | reverse complement strand
CACCAAACCCTTCAGCAACAAATTCGCTTGTCTGCTTGAGTTTCAGATACAACCACTATGTTCTAATATCTTAGCAGCTTCAGCAAGTGTTTCTGGTTCGGTGTTTGGTAGCTATAAACCTTTGGAGGCGTGAATGCTGCAAGTTAAGCTGGCAATACCTAGGATTGAAGAGAAGAGGCTTTTAGTGAACCCTCTGAAACTCTCTGATGTGCAAAGTATGTGTGAAAAGATACAGTCAATGCTGTGTGCCAGTTCATTATTTGCTCTTGACATTGGATCATACGGTTGTAGAATAACAGCTTGGAAAGGGCGTCTGGAGGCCATCTAGTTTAACTCCAGGTTGCTCCAGGCCTTGTCTAGTTGAGCTTTCTCTTGAGGGCTTTAAAATAGAGTTGAAAGTCTGAAATTTAATCAAATTTGGAGACAAGTGACCCAAACTTTGGAAAGTATTACAGAGTTTTAAGCAGTCAGACTGATGCATGCTCTTCCTTGGTCAGTTGGAAGTTGTATTTCCTTTCTGGTTTTGGTGTCACAATTCTGTTTCTCCGAGCATGCAGTAGTTTTCCGTGTGCACAATATAGAGGTTTTTGGAAGATAAAAAGCAAGCAGAAAAGTCCATTGCCCCACAGCACACAGATTTAATAGATACAACCCAGCCCCAAAAATTAAATGGATAAAAACTGAAGTATTTTTAAAGTAACATCTATCTGTACATTAACAAAATCAAAAAAAGTTGATCATAGAATTGTTTAGGTTGGAAGAGATCTTTAAGATCGTTGAGTCCAGCTGTTAACATATCACTGCCAAGTCCATCACTAAACCACCACATCTACCCGTCCCTCCAGGGATGGTGCCTCACCCACCTCCCTGGGCGGCCTGTTCCAGTGCCTGACAACCCTTTCAGTGAAGAAATGTTTCCTAATGTCCACTCTAAACCTCCCCTGGCGCAACGTGAGGCCATTTCCTCTCGCCTATTGCTTGGGAGAAGAGACCCGCACCCGCCTCACTGCAGCCTCCTTTCAGGTAGTTGTGGAAAGCGATGAGGTCTCCCCTCAGCCTCCATTTCTTCAGGCTGCACCGCCCCATCTTTCTCAACCACTCTGTAGGACAGTGCACAGAAAGTGCAAGAATCTTATGTGAACCCTCAAAACCCCCATGAATATATATAGAATAACCCTCAAAAAAAGATATTGAAGATGTCTGGAAAATTACAGTGCAGCTAGGGGAATCCCAACTTTAACAAAAATATTTTTCGGTGTACGTGTAATCTCAGGTCCATTTTTATATGGATTTATTATTTATCGTTAGATCCTGCAGTGTATGGTGAATCTTTGAGGTGCATAAGAATGTTAGAAGAGAATGTATGACTTAACTCACTTCTGTTTGTCTTTCTCCTTAACCTTTTGCATAAGCCACTTTATATTTGAAAAGTTCTTAGTATTTTACCTGTATAGTGACTTTCTTGTTTAAAGGCTGAAGTACCGAGTCCTGCATTCATAGAGGTGCAGTGCAATCAGCTTTATTTCTATGTCCTTAACAGCATGAAGTTCCTCCTGTGCAAAACCCAGCTCTTGTGCCTTACTTGTCCACTAAATGAATTAAATGTATTCACTCAGTGAGTCAAGGTTGATGGAATGAAGATAGCTGATGTAAAACCAACCCCTGCCATTCTGCGATTCTGTAATCTACCTTAATCCATTCTTGTGGTGTCACAGTGTTCCTTAGCCTGTGAAGTCAGTCTTTGAAGAAATCCCAGCATTGTTATTTGCACTGCGCGGTGGCTACAGGTCTCGGGCAAAACATACTTTATAGAAGAGTCTTAAATACAGTGACAACTTCCTGGAGGAGCTTATCCTTTAAGTAGGCAAGAAAGATGAATAGTAAAGGAGAAAAGGATAAAAGGACAAATGGAAATACCTCTACTGTTGTACTTTTATGATGTCTTCTAAATGTCATCTGTGTTTTTCTGAAGTACTCAAAAATATACTGACATCTTTCAAGGAGAAAAAATTACAGAAACTAAATGGTTTTGTTACTTGCAGATTGAACTTTTCATCTGTTAATGCAAATAATTAATTTCAGCTGACACTGTTGGCCCTGCTGAAGCTGTAGATAAAAGCACGACCTCAGCAGATGCAGTTCTTAGTGTCCTAAGGGCTCCAGAGAAGGTAAGATTGGAGAGTAAAATGAAAGAATGTGCAGCAGCTCAGCCTTTCCTTTTGTGCAGAGTGTAGTCACAGCGCCCCTTACAAGACTTGGCACAATTTCCACCATCCTGTTTCATCTTTTTTCCTCCAAACAGTAGCTAGTCCACCTACACTGGGGAATGTCAAACTGCATTAGATGTCACTTGAGTCAATATAAATGGCATTACTTTGACAACAGGATTGCATGTGTATCTCTATAAATAATGCCCCTTTATACTCACACTGTATTAAGTCTCCTGTTGCCATTTGAACTTAAATTTCCAAAGGCTTTATATGTGTCTTCTAAGTGTGGTGTTAAGATTATGTATGCAAAGATTGTGTTACAATAGTTGCTCTCAGAGCCACCTTTTCTGTCAAAGTCATAATCCATACCAAAAGTGTCTATCTGGTACTTCCGTTGAGCGTAACCTCAAGACGAATCTTCCACTAAGAAAAACAAAAAAACAAAAAAAAAGGAATTAGAAAACATCTTTGCCTTTCTTTATTATAGTTATGTGGAATGAACGAAGAAACTTTAGAAGCAGCTTCTCCCTTTGTTCCCCATGGGAAAAAGTATCCTTTATTCACATTTTATATCAGCTAGAGCAATTCCTGCGGTTACCTTACTGTTCTGTATTGATCCCACTGTGGCATCTATAGAATCTCTGCACCTGTTCCTAGGCAATGGGGCTGAAAATTCCTATTTCTGCCAGTTAAGACTTTGTCTAACCCCTACTTTTTTACACACCCCAGTGTGACCCCAGTTTGGCTACAGGAGTAAAGAATATCCTGATAGAGCATCTCCCTGAAGTGTCAGGGCTTCCCGTAGGTCTCACAGATTCAAGTCCTCATAACCTTTGAGGGCATCTCCACATTCACGTTGTTGTGTGCTTTCAGGCATGCTTTTCTCTGAAGTTGGTTATGAAACACCCAATAGTAATTTTTTTTTTTCGTGCATCTGTTCTTAAAGTAACTTCGTTCACGTTCTGTGGCAGCTTTTCATGAGATTCTGCAGTGTACTTCGCAGTTCTTTCTAGATTTTGAGAGACTGATAATTAGAGACCTTTAAGTTTCAGATTTCTGAATTAGGTTGATGGTATTTAATACTCTACATATTTAATTCGACTCTCTGATTTCAGAATCTGTCAGGACCTGCACCAAAACAGCTCTGCAAAAAGAGGCACCATCAGAACAAAAATGAACATCGGGAAAGCTTACAGCACCTTTAACATCAGCAATGGAACAGATCTGGCTATTGGCTTTACCTCTTCCACAGTAGCTGTCCTTCTATTTGGGACAAACTTCGTGCCTGTTAAGAAATTTGATACTGGTGATGGTAAACATTTTTTGTTGGTTTTGGGCTTTTTTGCTAGTAAAAATAATACTTTACTAGCAAATATGAAAATTTCTATAGCTAGAGTTACAAATATCATCATAGCTTTGATCCATGGAGCATGTTTTACTTTGCTGTTGTTAGGGTATAAAGCGATAATGTATTGGTTCAGGATGTGGCAAATCTTTAGAAGAGCCTTCTTTTGTGGTGCTGTGCACTTTTACAGTGATGATGTGCATTTCATGAGCATTTCACAATGGCAAGTGAAATGTCTTTTTTTCTACCCTTGTGGGGATTCTCAAATACATACAGTGTTATTTATACTGTAAAGGTTGTTGGACTCCAGTGTTGCTTTTCAACTGTTGACCAAAGACAACATAAAAACAATTAAAAATTGGAATTTTAATACTTTCAGGCGACTCGGTAAGAGGAAGCAATTTCCTCTATTTCCTGCTTGGAATTTTATCACTTTACTGTACTAGGTTCATGCTGTATTTGCACATTTATATGGACCATAGTCAAACACCAGATCCCTGGATGAATAAATCTGCCGTGGTGTTATTGCAATAATAGTATCTGCATTGCAGCCTGGATATATGCTCGCTCGCTCTCTCTTTTCTTTCTGCCAAATACAGTGCTAACAAGACAAGGCTAGTTTAAAGAAAAAAAGTCTTAACTCAGCTGGCATAAAGTTAACTGATCTGCCAACTTGACCTTAGAGAGTCTACAAAGGTAGAGAAGATCTGCCCAAAGTTTATGTCATTCTTAATGTCCTGGATATATCATTCTTAATGTCCTGAACTTTGAAGGAGTTCTGTCCTGTGCAGTCATCTGTGTCAGCTCCTACTAGGGTGGTGGGAGAAGTCTACAGTAACTGAATATCCTCTTTGTCAGAAGCCTGTCAAGATCTTCATGTGTTTGAGAATTGGGGCTTGTGTAAACTTTGCCCATCGAAGTGTCTTTTGCAGCTGTGTACAGAGAATGCACAGTAAGGAAAAGGTTGACAGAATTCTAACACCCCCCCCTAAAGTACATCCTCTGAATGCATTGTAAGATGGTTCCCTGACATTCACAAAGAAGGTGGCCACCTTTCAATTTTTTCTGTACTATTTTATCTAAAACATAGTATGATAAGAGATTCACACGTGCAGTATTCTACAAGTTCTCTGTTTTATGTATTTGATTTTTCTGTAGGCATGTTCTTCCAATGGATTCTCTGTGCCTCCATATGGATAGTTTCTTTGGTTGTCAATTTAATTCAGAATTGCCCCCGGTTTTGGCCTCTGGCTATGGTTGGGGGTTTCGTGTGGGCTACAGGTAAGGATAAAGAGATTCTATTTCTTGAAACACAAAGGAATCTTAACTCTTCATTAAGAAAAAAAAAAATATAAAGACTTTTCCATATAGAAGGTAGTAGTTATTTGGCTTTTTTAGTCTCATTATTAATGGAGCTTTAACCTTATAGCAAATACTATTTTATTATGTTTCTTTTATAAGCAGCAAATTCACACCAAAAATAACTGTAAAAATGGTATTGAGGAAGAGTCTGTGTTTAATGTATTTATTTTTAAAAAACTGTTGTCTACCAACTTATAGTTGCCTACATTTCTTTACCTTCTGAACAGTCACGAGTCTAAAGCAAAAAATATGCAAGATACCAGCCTAGTTTTTAACTGGTTTTCATTTGTTTTTTGTATTTCAGGGAATGTTACGGTTGTCCCTATTGTTAAAACTATTGGCTTAGCTCTTGGTCTTTTGATATGGGCTTCTTTTAATTTGCTAACAGGTTGGGCAAGTTCAAGGTGAGTATGTTTAAGTCATACACAGTTAATGTTGTCAATTCTTCATTACTAACTGCAGTGAAAACGCTAACACCAGTAAAGAGGGTTTATCATATATATAAGATCTTTTTTCCTGAGTGGAAAGTACTCAGGTTAATTATTTTATCTTTTTGTGTTTCCTCTGTCTCAGTAGGAAGAATAATGCCCAGTGATGTTCATTAACATAATTGAGTGAATAAATAATGCATATGTTAATGTAAAACTAGTACACTGTTTGTTTTTTTGTTTTTTTTTTTTTTTTCTCCTTCTGCATGGGCTAATAATATAATTTAAATTGACTTCAATTTCTAAATACCCAAATTAAAAAAAAAAAACAACTATGCCAATTAAATTAGTTTAAAGATTATTTTTGTAAACTAGATGTAGCTTTTTGCAAGCCAACTGAAACACTGATCCAATATTGCAAATATAAACTTAAGCAGAATTATTTGCATGAGTAAAGATTTCCTAGACTGGGTTATAATTTAAGTATTTGTATACAGTCAGTGCTTCTGAGTGAAACTGGTTAAATATTCCAGATTTGGTTGGTTTGGGATTGACCCAGAAGAGGTATCAAGACCAATCTTAAATTATATTGGAGCTGGACTTTCACTATTAAGGTAAAAATTTATTCTTATAATGAATTTCTGTAATGTAAAATATCATATATTTAATAACCACAGGGACAATTTAACTAGAGGGCAAATGTATAGGAGTATTTTTTGCAACTTAATTTACTGCAGAATTCATGAGTTGTCCATACCTAGTTGGTCAGTGTTGTATTTCAGAATAGAAACATACGTGATGCCCAGTACAGTGGTGAAATGGTTATTCATAAACACAGAAATATATTTTTATGCTGGTAGGCATGTTCAAGGCAAAGCAGTGATGCACCGATCCTCTCCCTAGCCAGGTTATTCAAATAGTTCACTTTTCCCAAAGTTTGTGAGAGGAAAAAATGACTAGAAGAATCTTGGTGAGAAAACCTCTGTGAGATTTCCAGTCTGACTTCAATCAGTCAGGGGTACAAATTCTTCCTCTTAACTGTAGAATATGGCACAGGACATCTTCCCAGGTCCTTCAGGGTCCATGAAAAGCTGGAGACTTTGCGTTCTCTCTTGTCCTTAATAGCTCCCTGTCTTGTAACTCTTAAGCCACACTTAAAACTCACAAACAGTGGCTTCCTTTGGCATCTTTAGAAGAGCTTGTACTTTTTGTTGTTGTTGATTATTATTTGAATGAGTGCACTTTTTTGTCCAAACACGGAGGAAAGAGGGTCTTTGTTACATAGCAGTGTTCTTGCTTTCCGACTATGTGGGCAGGAAGGTCTTTTTAGGAACATAACCATGGCCCTAAATCCCAGGGGCAGTAGGCTTGCCACAAGCAGCAGATGCACGTAATGCCTTTAGGAAAAGAGGGGTCTTAAGAACATGGAGACAATGGAGCCATTCTTGATTGCCAGGAGACATCTGCTACCCTAGATGTGTGGATTTTGCTTCCACTCTTCCTCTCTCCTAAGAATCTGCAGCTTTTTACCCGTTACTGTTACACGTAGCACGTGATTTTGTGAGGTACTCACAAAACAGTAGCAGTACTGCTGTTCCTGCCTGATGAATTCATTCAGCTCACCACCTGCTTCCTGCCTGTTTCTGCGATATCACGGAGAAGTTATCAACAGGGAAAAAGATCGTGACCAAACATGTTTTCCTGGCAAGCTGCACAAAGCCTGTGTATGTTGCTCTGCAGAGCTCAGAAGCGTGCATTTCATTTTAGCCTCCTGTGTGGAACCTGTATCTCTTTGTGTAGTCCCTCTGGAGGAAGCCGACATCCTTTCCTATCTACCCTTCATCCTTCAGTAGGAGATGAATCACCCTTCAAATTGAGACATTCTGTTTACAGTTATGAGAAGGAATTCCTAAATCATTAAAATACTTCTCATAAAAGTAAAAAAAAAAACAGATCCTGCCAGTTCTGATTATGTGTATTTACCCAGTTTCCTGGAGATGAGGGTACAAGTAGTAACGTTACCCTTTCTTCTTCATTTTGTTCACTTAATGCACTGGAGCACCACTGAGCAATACTCCTTCTCCTTCCACGTATGCATGAGGCCCTGTAGGAGCAGAATTCCCCCACTCACAAATGACAGAAGACCAAAAACTTAATGTTTTTCCTTGAGCACAGAGCCAATTCTGTGCAGGTTTAAGCTGTTCCATATAGAATTTTCATAGATATTCCATTGTATGTGTGGTTTAGTACAAAAGGGCACTGTTAACTAAAGCAACTGTTGTTAGCATGTGGTTGTAAAAAGGAGACATTTCAATCCCATTACATAGAAGACACATCTATAAAGTGATATACAAAGACTAATTTATGTACTTTCACGTAAGTTGTTTGTTACGACTGTTAAAAGCAATTGCATTTTTAAATATATGGAAGTGACTCTGGGCA
Organism: Podiceps cristatus; assembly: GCA_000699545.1. NCBI lineage: Eukaryota > Metazoa > Chordata > Aves > Podicipediformes > Podicipedidae > Podiceps > Podiceps cristatus. Next base: position 53,833 of record JMFS01129430.1, on the reverse strand, counting down.
ATAATGAAAATAAAGTAATATGCCTACAAATATAACTTTTGTCTCTGGACACTAAGTATTATGTCCTTATGAGCTGACATGGTATTTACTGGTGTATTTTTCTCTTCTGAGTGCTGTCATATTTCTTTTTATAAAAACTGAAGTCCAGAGTTCTTCAGCTTCATTAGAAAGCACGCCTTTACTGAGAGAAAGTGTAAGTACTCTACAGTTGCTATTTTACAACAGTGAAAGTACATATCCATTTAAAAAACAAGAATTTGCTTAATGTTAACCAGATTTGCTAGGATTTGTGGTAGGCTACATAAAACTACATAAATATACATTGACTGTATTTAATTTGTGGGTCTTGTATGTCCAGTTGAATGTGAGCAGCAGCAAAGGTTTTCCCAGGTGTTCGTTCTTTATCATCAGCTTTAAATGGCTTAGAAGTCCTTTTTCATTATGACAGAGGTTATATAAAAGACAGAGTGTATTACTTTCCTATCTGAGAAGAGGAAGCAATTTTAATTAAAACTTAACTATAAAACTAGACGGGTACTTAGATGAAAAGCAACAGAGTGTGTAACTCTCATCCACCAGATTTTTGCCGCGTTACAGAGCCAGGAGACTGTCAAGAGTTGCTGATTCTCAGCACCCATTGTGGCACAGGTTGTAGGCCGAGGAGAGGTACCAGATTAGCTGCCGCTCCTTTGGGAGCCCTAAATATGCAACAAAACCTGGAGAACAGTAGGCTCCTACTACCATTGTACCTTGCTCTTGTAGGTCAGTGGTGCATCAACACTCAATTGCTCCCTGAACAGACTGCCCCTCAGAGTTTTCTAGCCGTGCTCAGTGCTCACTGGAGGTTCCAGTCTACCAGAGCAAATCACAGAAGACAAACTGGTTGCAGGATTAGAATAAAGGGACGTTGCAACTTCTTTATGCTACAGACAGGGGTTTTAATTTCCCTGTTTGAAAATAGTCCTAATATTCTGATAGTAACCCCAGAGGTACCAACAGAAAGCAGAAACACATTATAAATAAAATCTGTAGATTAAATAACTCGTCATATTTAAGGAAGGATGAGTTTTGAAAGTCACAGCATGCAGATTTAAAAAAAAAAAAAAAATGCTAGTGAGTGCTCTATTATGTGGTAAACCCAAAATCCATATCCAGACTCGTAAACTATGAGGTAGGTAGATCCAATTGTTATTTTGTTATCTAAAAAAAATTATACATATTTCTTCTTTCTTCAGAGTATTTCTGCAAATGCTTGTTTCTCCTTCTATTTTAATTTTATTTTCTTAGACCTGTTCTGTTTAATACTGTGCTTGAGATTTAAAAAAACAACCAACCAACCAACTAAAAACCAAAACTGAGTGAAAATTCTTGGTTTTTTGCAGTCAATTAATGTTTCTGAAGATACCTCTGATGACTCATGGGTGAACAGACTTTCTCCAGCAAAAAAGAGACTCATGTAAGTTATTAACAGTCCTCTTACTGGTGTGGGCCGAGTAGCCAGAGAAAGTAGTTGAACACAGAGTAAGAGCAGATTTTTTGTCCTGTGGTTTTCTTAGCACAGTCATGCCTTAATAACAGTTTTTAAAGTACTAGTATAGCATCCATATCTATATATGAACAGCTGCTCAACCTATTAAATTATTTCCTTTGCACTGTTGAGGGTGCTTTACCTTTTCAAGTATTAGTTACTACCACAAGATAACAACATTTGCAAAGTAAATAGCAATAGCAGCTGAGTAGTTACAGAGCGGTTTTTTGTTTGTTTTTTGGTTTTTTATTACCTGGTTGATTAGCACTTGAGCATGGAAGGAGCCTGTGCCAATATCATGCTTCCAGGTGTGGTGTTCAAGTGAATACACCTGGAGAAGGCATGGCAGTACGGTATGGAGACAGCAGAAGCAGGTGCTCCAAGGTGGAAGCAGCAGCTAGCAAGGGGCCGGTGTGGGGAGCCCAGACAGCGAGAATGCCATGATCTGGAGGCATAAAAGAGACTAAAGCAGCAATGAACCTGGGAATAGTTACAAAGAATATATAAACTGCAACAGTGAAGCTGAGGGTGGAAACATTTTAGTTATGCTTTTGTTGGTTTTCTCCCAGATCTGCTTTTAGGAAATCCTGGTTAGTTGGTTTCGCTTGTCATTGATCTGGACTGCAGGCTCTTGGGGCAGGAATTGTCTGTGTTACTAGGCCACCAAGTCCAGGAAAATGAAGTTACTGCATTGAACTGTTTCTACACTAGAAAATAAAAATGTGCTAAAAAGTCTTATTTTTATAGTGTTGCTAGCAATTTTTGTATGATATACAGTCTTTAACTGCAATACTGGACTTGTCTTAAGCATATTGTCTACACCCCTAATTAACACTAGGGTATCTTCTCTGATTTTTGCTCTTTTTAAAGAGGATGTAGCCTGGCTGTAGTAGCTGGAATACTCTACGGTTCCAGTTTTGTACCAGTACTTTACATTAAAGACCATGGAAGAAGAAATGGAACTATATACACAGGAGCAAGTCAATTTGGTAAAGGCTAATAGATCACTTCGACTTTATTTCATCAGTATATTGTGGTCTCCTGCTTTTGTAAAGGCACAGAGTGAAATTCTTGATAGACCTGGAAATACCACCGTAATTTACCAGTTCTGCACTATGTTATATGTTGCCAGAAGCATAGTACTAGCACTCCCATTTTCTCAAGGGTGAATTACACCATTAAAAGAACAGTGAGAAACAGCCCAGAGGATACCAGACTTAACTCATAGTATTTAATGCCTTTCTGAAACATAGCTGGTACTGTCAAATACAAAGTTCAGATGCCTGGAACAAGAGGCAAACAAGGGCACAAGCTCAACCAATTGCCAAATTAATACACCAGTAAAGGAAGAGGAGAAGGTTGATCATAACTGATGAGCAGAAGAGACACACAACAACATAAGTAATTAAAACCTTGTAGTTTTTGAAATGGAAACCTTTTAAAATAAGCCTAGTCACTAATTTCAAATAACATTTCCCCAGGAACATTTTCCTTAAGATTTAGTATATAGTCTATCAGGTAATACCAACAGCAGATTAAGAGCAATGTATTGCTGAGACCGCATAATGTTGCCATTAAGAAACTGTTATCTCACGTAAAATTTCTCTTGAATATTGTGACTTTATATATACCCCAGCTAGACAAAACAGATATTATCATTATTATATCTGCCTTCCCTGTTAAGGATTTACAGCTCCAAGGAGTTAGAGAGCACCTTGCTACATGCTTCTGGTTTATCATGTTGGGAATACTTTCTGTAATACATACTAAGTCTGTAAAGGATTTATTACTGTTAGTGAGTATAGCAGTAAAAATTGTGGTACGTTCTTCAAGACAAAAAAAAAAAAAAAAAAAAAAAAGACAAAACTGTGCCATGTTTAGCTTACACAGTACTTGCAGTTGTCTTGCCCTTGAACATACAGGAAAGAAACGGGGCTATGTACAGGAGTATAAATGTAGATGGACAGGAGAGGATGTAATTATGTAAAATCCCCACTGCAGTTTTGTAGCCTCACCTGAGGTTTTTCTTAAGTTTTTAATAAATTAGTTCAGTAGTTTGACTACAGAGTTCTGAAAATAACAACTCACAGAAATGCATAAAAGCTTGTGATAAATGCTATGGTCAATGCAGCAGTTAACTCGTGTTTAATAGATGTGTGATTGAGCAAATCCATCCACAGTCAGTCTGGCAACTGTGTTCTCACAATCACAATTGAATTTGAGTTGTTAGCGGTCGCACCTCTATGCGTTTTGTCTATGTGGCTGCTACCAGTGAAGTAAATTCAGTTAGTAACTGATGTTTTAGACTAATATAACTTTGTAATTTCTTTTCCAGATTTAGATTATGTTTTTGCACACTTCAGTGGAATATTTCTTACAAGTACTGTCTACTTTTTGATCTACTGTGCAGTCAGGAAAAACAAACCTAATGTTTATCCCCAAGCCATATTGCCAGGTATGCCTGTTTTCTTTAAATTAGCAATTAATTTCAGTTACTACTTCTGACCATTGTGCAGTGATTAGTTCAAGCTATGTGTTAGAACTGTAGTTCACCTTTCAGGTCTCTTCATTTGACTTTGTGCCTGTCTCGAAAGAACACTCCCATTAGGTTAATTAATTAAGGTTAGGAAACAATGAGAAATTTTGTTCTAATCTGAAATTAGAACAAAAAGACATTGCATATGGTGCATTTGCAAAAACTGACTCTGCCAGAGTGGAGAGCACATTGCCCAGAAAATTATGAACTTTCATTAATTTGCTCCTTTAGTTGGACTAGCTGATTTTATCCCTTGAGCTTAGGTTTAGATTATCAGAGCCAGCTTGTTAAAGTAGGTAACATACTAAAATATATACATACAGTTTCTGTATTATGCTATAAATGTAAATGTTCCACAAATTGCTGTCTATACCTTGCTGTACATGTTTTTGATTGGTATTTATTTTTCTAGGATTTGTTTCTGGTGTGCTTTGGGCAATAGCCAATTGCTGCTGGTTCATAGCCAATCACTATCTCAGTGCTGTGGTCAGCTTTCCAATAATTACTGCAGTAAGTATATACAAAAATAAAATCTGTGACTAGAATAAAAAGTGAAGGTTGTTTTTTTTCCTGATTTGTGGAATTAAGTTGAAATTATGGCATATTTAGAGCATTTTAATCAAGAGTACACATTGCCTCTTCTTCTGCTTATCTGTGTTAGCCTTTGTTTTTTTAGGAAAATATGACTGTGACAAGCACCTACTTGGTCAATGCCAAGCATAAAAAAAATGGAAGAATTGAAAGTATGAATCTTTAGGTTATGTAAAAGCCAAAGCTCTGTAACCAGGACTATATCAATATTAAACAGTAAACTGAAGTGATTAAAAGAAGAAACCTTTTATGCTTTCATCCCAGGAAGTATATTTGCTCTGGATGTTTTCATTTGTGATTTTCATCTGCTAGCAGTCATTTTACTTAATTAAGTCAAGTATTTTTTCTTTTTACAGTTCTGGGACACAGAGAACAGATTATGTATTGCTGAAAATAATATTCTTATGCAAATGAGGGAAAAATAGGTTGGCCCATTTTGTCTGTTTTATTCCTATTTATGATACTGTACCTTTAAAGCACTGTTAATTTCTAGAAGCTCCATATATTCCATCACTTTGGAATGTCAAAAGTAAGCTTTGGCTTTACTCTCCTGCCAATCTACTAGATGGTGCTGCAAAGGTGGATAACTCCCGGCAAATGAGAGTTCATAGATAGCTAAAACAAAGTTTTTCTGAACAGCTGTATTTTGGAAGCAAACTAATGAAACAACGTTAATAGGGATTAAGCTTTGCCTCAAGATGCAGTAAATCAAAATAAACTCTGCAGTATGCAATGAAAGAAAAGACTTGGGATCATGCTAATTAGAAGTTGAAGGATTAATGAAAAGCAGCTTTAGTAATTTAGTTATCGGTATGCCTAAAGGGCAAGGATATAAAATCACAAAATGAAAAATTTAAGGACAGCACTGATGAGTAACTGCCTCTCCAGACCACAGGTTTGCAACTGCTGCTTTTCTTCATCCTAGAGAGAATTTTAGACAGCTATTCATCACATGCCTTTAACAATTTGTTTCATTTTTAAAATGCATTCCTCTCACAGTGTACATAATCTGTAAAGTGAAATAACACCTTAGCTATTATTCAAATGATAGTTGGCAATTTCACTAGGAAACAGCACCCACAAATACATTCAGCATGAGACACTGTTTCCTACTGGCCTGAGTCTGTGTCCTATCAGCTGTACTGAAGATGGAGAGAGGAAGATCACTCTCCAAACATCTGTCAAGCGTTTCTGAGAGCAGCTCTAATGGGAAACATTAACAGAGCCAGTTTTCACGTCGTATTCAGATAATATTTTCTCCTCAGTCATGAAATTCAGATCATTGCTCCCACGGGGGAAAAACTCTGTTACCAGGAGTGTCTGGAAATTATCATTGTGTATCACTGTTTGCTGTTAGCTAGGAAATCTGTATGACACCATCACAGATAATCAGTGGTTTTCCCGACCTGGCTGGCTGGCTGGCTGGCTTTGTGCTTCATCCAGGTGCCTGCTATAAAGGAAATACATTTGTGTTCCAGCCTCTTGATATCAAATTGAGTGATAAAATCAAACTTTTCCCAACTAGTTAGTCATGCTAATAAAGGAAATGTTAGGACTGTCCCTGGTAGCTGCCAATAAACCTGAATAGTCCTCTGAAATGTGGTAACCTTGTGGACTGTAGCTTGGACTGTAGTGAGCCGTATTATTTGGAGCCTACTAAAAGAATGTGTAACAGCCAGTACAGACTCCACAGTGTAATTTAGAAATAAGTTGTGCCTTCTCTGAAAAAACCCCAGCCTCTTGCCTCTTTAGGCCTTCTTGAAGATTATATTGTGTCTTACCTTGAAAAAATTTCAGTGAAGTTTATGCATTTGCCATGAGTGCTGTAATTATACCAAATGGAAAGGCCTACATTTGTTATCTAGATAAAATTCAACCACCTCGAGAAGAGTAATCAGCGGCAGCACATTTTAATGAAATGTTGTAATGTAAAAATGAATCTTATTCTTTAGGGTCCTGGCCTTGTTGCTGCAATGTGGGGAGTCCTTGTATTTAAAGAAATCAAGGTAATCTTATTAGGTCTCTTACCTAGTTTCTCTTGCTTGTTTCTAGCTCTAGGAACAACGTGACTTGATATACATCTGTGTATCTTAGATTTTGCCTCCTTCCAAGTATTGCATTATGAAGCTGAAAGTCATATCATGTAATACTAACTTTTCCAGGAAAGATGAAGAACAGTGGACAATTTTTACTGGAAAGAAGATTTGAATTCCGTAACTGTATGTGCAACAGTGGGAGTAAATGAAGACGCTAACAGGGCCTAGAGGCAGGGTGCCAAGCACAGCATGGAAACAGACTTTCAGTGGGGCAGGGGAATGAGTAGTCGTGCTAATAATCACGTAGACAGGTAGATTAGACTTTTAGGGTCAGATTCACCAAAGGACCAAAAACTGAGACAGAGGTTAGTTTGCCTTGATAATTGCAGAATAACGTAGAGATTCCTAAACTGATAGGGCAGTGATTGCCCAGGAGAGGCTGATTTACTCTACTGGATGTTAACATACATGACAGGAATTATTTTTCTAGTGGAATTTGAAGCATTGAATGCTAGCAGTGTAATCCTCAGGTTTCCTTAGCTAATCTGTCCATAATGCATAGATACCTGATTTGCCCTTAGAGATGATCTTTCCCGGTGTTTTTGGTGACTGTGTAAAATGCATTAGGCATCCTTGAATCAGGAACGAGAAGTCTTGTCTCCCTCCCACTGCAGATTAATGTTGCACCATGCTAGAAAACCATCACGTTCATAATCTAAATCTGTGACTCACCAAATCTTTCATCATTTTCAAAAATTTTATAATAGTCATTGCATAAGTGCTTCTGCTTAAAAATACTCTGAAAATAGACAAAGTCCTTTAAAAATACTTTTAAAAATTAGTAAATTAATTTTGTGAATATTTTACTAAGTGTGTGGCATCATCAGTTACTGGTATTAAACTGTTTTGAATGGCATGTATGTAACAAACATGAAATAAAATGGTATAAAATTTACCATTTCAAGTAATGGATTTATTAATTTTGTCATAAAATGAAACCTTAGTTCTTTATTTTACCTCTTTTTTTGGTGAAGTGGTATCTATTATGAAAACATGATATTTTTCTTTTCTCTCCTTTTGCCTATTCAGGGACTGAAAAACTACGTGTTACTCTCAGTAGCATTTTGCATCATTTTGGCTGGATCACTCTCCACGGCTTTTTCTAAAATTTGAGAGGATCTTCTGGACCAGTAGATGGTGCTGCTGTTTAATATAATCAGAAAGACAATATTGGTATATCGCTATACATAATTATAGATAATAATTTTCAAAATGTATGTCCAGCATTTACCCTGACTTGCTTCTTGGGAAAAAAAAACCAAAACAAAACGAAACAAAAAACCACCTTTGCTAAATGTTCCCATTTGGCATGAAAGAAAATCTGGAAGTATTTGTTTCTGCGTTTCCTGGAACAGTAAGAATATCAAAGAATTTTATTAAATAAAGCTAAATGATTTTACAGTTACTAATTTTTTTTTTTCTGGTTCGGGGACTAAATTTCATGTCATCATAAATTGCAGTTAATTATTGTGATAGTGGATAAAGGTATTTTAATTCTTAGTCTTCAATACTGTATGTATTTTCCAGCTAATTTGTTTTATTATAACAGTTACTGACTTGAATATAAAATATGTCTTGGAATAATCTTTATGCAACTGATACACATGAAGCCGTGAAGCATTTTTTTATTTAGAGGCATTATTCTTTAAAGTCATCAGTTTACATAAAAACTTTATCTTCCAATCATTTCTGAATTTTGAAGGAAATATAGAAAAAGAAGGTGTTGTAAAATAAATTACTTGTGTTTGCTGGTAAACTATTTGTTTAGTTGGAAGAACATTGTGTAGAAATTATGACCATGATAGGAATAGTTGGGGAAGGTTGTTTTTTTCATTTTGGTTTTATGGTACTTTGCAAGTAAACATTACATTTCCGTAACTTGTGGTGTTGCAGTATGAGCTAAGTATGTGGTTCAAAGTTTGTTTCCAGATAACTTTGGGCTTTTTCTGAACACTTACTGTTCTTCTCTATGTAGCATATTCAAATCTTAAAAATTGTGTTTGGCAATATTTATTACATTTGAAGCATCATGCTAAAACTACCCAATCATTTTTCTACCCAAAGCAGGGTCATCTATATGTAAATCACTTCTGACAGTTTGTCTAACTTACTTCTTAAAAAAAACCCAAACAAACAAACAATAAAAGAAGTAGGTTTCACAACATTTTTAGGCAAGCTAACCAGTTTCTAATTATCTGTCCTGCTAGAAAGCCCTAATATCCCAAGGAAACAAGCTTACCAAAAACCAACAAGAGCAGCAGTAAGATATTGTCCGTCTCCCCCTCCCCCCCCCCACCAAGTTTGCAAGCTCTGTTCATGGTTACAATAGTTTGACACTTTTTGCTATCACGGCTCGCTATTGTTAACATGTTCAGATTGCAATCATAATTTCTCCTTTCTACCTCCCACCCTTCCTTATCTACTATTTATCAGATTTGATCTTATAACTGTTGCTTAGCCTATTCTTTCCCATCCCATATTGTTTATTCCTACCCAAGTGTCAGAACTTGTTGTCTGACAGGCTTTTTCCCCACTTAAGGCATTGCTCTAATTTTGCTCTGTATGTTAACCCTGTCCTCCAAGAAGTTGGCAGCATTTTCCAGCCAGATGTCATCTGCAAATTTAATAAACATACGCTGTAATTATTATAAATTGCTTATGAAAATGCTGCATGATACTGGCCTTTACTTACTTTTTGGAATCTAATGCAATGCTTTTTTTGCTCTGACATGGAACGATTGGTTGCTCTTTTGAGTATGATTTCCCTCTGTCTTACAGTGGTTTTATTTAGACTGCATTCTCCCAGCTTTTATGTAACATCTGATACAGTTGTTCAAGCCAAGATACATGATGTGTACCACCACCCTGATACCTCAGGTCAGTTTTCTTTCCAGTATCCAGGTCAGACACAATTTCTTCTTGATAGATCCCTGACCGTTAATTACGTAGCCATTACTCTATGGAATCAGAAAAGAAAGAGTAATTTGTTCACGTTTTGAAATAAATTAATTTGTATGTTTATAATTTTCCTGGATCTGTTTCCCTTCTTGAAGATCACGAGAACTTCTATATTCCTGGAATATACCCTATGCCAGAAAATTGCTGATAAACAAAGAGTTGGCAAAACCAAACTGGTGTTCTCAGGCTCCTCTACAGATATGTTTTAAGTTGACAGTTCTTTCCCAGTCAGTATTAGTTCTTACTCCTATGTGTTAGCACTGACTGTAATCTGTTTAAGTAAGACTGAAGGAACAAGGGTGCTGTGCACTTCAGTTGATAATGTCATTCCTGAAGAGTGGCAGATTATCTCTTATTTCCACACCGTTACTGACAAAAATACTGGTCTTGTAATTCACTCGTTTGCTAAAATAATTACAATGCAATTCAATATTTGTAAAGATAGTGTCATTAAAGCACCAGACAACTTTGGCCAATGCAATTGCTCAGGAAGGATCATCTGTTTAGGTTACTACTTCCTGTAGGTCACCTTCCACGTTTGGTTGAAGTCTGCAAGTACAGTCTGCACTATTCAATGAGGTATACCCTTTGCTAGTGTAAGTTAGGTGAATTACTAATGCCTCAGCCTGGAAAAATGGTTGGAAAACGTGCAACCAGAACTCTCAAGGCAGAGAGCCATGTCTACATGGCTTGGACAGTGAACTAGCCGGTTCACACTACTGCTTCCGGGGTAGAAGTAGCTTTTAAGGAGCGTGTAAGACCCGTGTTGCACAGCAGGGCTCTCAGGCCCCAGAAATCTCTAGAGCACCTTCAAGGGAGAACAGGAGCAAGCAGAAACAAAGGTTGGAGAATCGCGAGATACAAGAATGCACGGCATGATTAAGAACTGAGCTAAGCATCAGAAAACCAAAGATGTCTTTTCTAGCAGAGCAAAGCTCTGGGAGGAAAAAGGAGCGGGAGTGGATGAAGCTGCGTGCAGATGTTAAGAGGTTAGGTGTATCGCAGAGCAGAAAGAGAGTATGGTGTCTCCTCGCTCTTCCACAGCTGGGCAAGCCACGGTACCCACTGACGAGTCAATGCAGAGGGGCTGTCACGCGATTGCTGGTGACCTGCACCAGCTGTGCTTGGTGGTCTGCGTCCCCAGCTGTGCGAGGAATAAACAAGCAGGATTGCTCAAGGGGAATTACTGTGGGACCTACTTCATCGCTGACCTTGGCCACCTGCAGTGCAGTGCTGTGGCCTTTCCCACTGCTGCAGTAGGCTGAAGCTGTTAGAGCGGAGCTGTTAGCATACTGAGTGAATGCGTCTTGGGTTTCTCAGATTTTTAGCCCATGACTTACAGTGGCAGGACAAGCTGGCTACTAGTGCTGCAGTGGAAAAGTTACAACAGGTTAGCAAGTAGTAAAAAAATTGTCCTGGCAGTGCCTGGTTTCATTTGTCTCAGTTCAGATTCTGTTTTGCTCACTGCATTTGTTATTTGTTGTGGTTTAAGATAAATCTGAAAATAGACAATGAGACTAAACCTGCTACATCCATCCCTTATGGACTGGCTCTGTCTCGTGCTGGTTGTGCAGAAAAATGCAGCTGGCTTATACCTTGGCAGGTGAGATGCATTTAGGTTTTGGGTTTAAACTGTTCCATGTGCTTCGGTTTGCTTTAACTGAAGAGTCTTTTCTAATATTCTCTTAAGCTTCTACTATCCCTACTTCTTGAGGGATGCCCCTAAGTTAATGTCTGGTATGGGTCCAACATCCAACTGCCTGATACGATTACAGGGAAAAGTTGAATCTTCGAGGCCAGGAGCACCTTTCCATCTCCTGGTTTCTGTACGAGGTCAGTGGCTTTCTGAAACAAACCAAAAACCTGAACTCCTGACGCTCGCCATGTAGTTGTATGTAGTTTGATGTGGGTCTCCAGTCTGCACTGTAAAGCTATCAGATGTGCAAACCTAATTGCTGACGGGTAGGGCATTAATTAAAGTTCTGGTTTGTGAAGGCTCAAGTACGGCCTTTATTAAATGCTTTCTTAGCAGATATCCTCTTGGATTTGTCTTGCAAATAGTACCTCTTGCAGCTCTTTTCTGTGAGAAATCCCTTGTGGTAATTCATCAGAACTGATGGTTTAAATATGTATTTATTCCAAAATAGTTTCTTATGATGTTCACTTGGAATATATTGGATAAATATTCCACTCGTTTCTGAGATTTTCTTGTTGAAGTTTGAAGTAACACTGGTACTTCTTTCATGTTAAAATGCCGGATTAACAGATATCTGTTTATAGAGCTGTTTATACAAAACAGTCTAGTAGCAAATGAGTTTAGTAAGTGAAAATTCTACAGCTAATATAAATTATCGCAGCTCTGTTTATATCAGTATGCTTTTAAATCAGTGTAAGAACTGACCCAGAATATTTCTAATTTTGTTGGGGAGGGGGGGTGGGGGTGTTAATTTTTTTTTTTTAATATAACTGAAGGAAAAAACAAAAGTATGACCAAGGTGGAAGAATCACATTTCTTGGAGAAAGTTGTACTTTCAAATATTGTTCTGTGCCTGTTTAATAACTTCTAAGAATATATTTGAGCTTGCTCTAAGAATTTTTCTCTGGTAATACTTGGAGGCAAACTGGTCTTTAAATACAAGTAGACTGGGAGTTCCCAGGTAAGATTTTTGTGCAGTGCTGGGAACCAGAGAACTCAATGTCACCTTTCTGAGGTTTCTCTCACCTGTTTATCCTTCCCCTAAATTTATTATCAATTAATTTTCCGAGACTCACTGCCTTTCTTCCAGATTTTCAGTCCTTCATATTCTGAGTAAAAATTATTGTTATCTGGAAAAAATAATTTAAATACATTAATTTGTATGTCTTCAAAAGTAAACAGTGAAAATGGCATTTTTTATCCCTATATACATTTTTATGTTTTATCTGTATCATAATTTTATTTTTCAACCAATATTCAAGGTTGGATAAATGCTAGTTCAACAGTTTGACCTGATCCTTGAGCTTTCTTGCATCAGGCGTGAAACTAAAATGACAGCCAAGATGGTGCATGCTAGCAATTAGTGTCACTTGTTTTTTAATTTTGACTTTGCTTTCAAATAGAAGACTGAAGTTTAATGTCATGTTCCATAATTACTGAATGACTGATGGATTCCACTTTCTTTTAGCTATATATAATGTTAATAGATACTGACTATGGAGTGCTGTATTTTAGCTGATACAATTGATGATTCTTAGGTTTTTCATGCTTATCGCAAAACATTTATTAAAAAACTAAAATAAGTTTTTTCTTTAGACACTGAACAGTTCTTGTGCCTCTTATTGCACCACAGGGCCTGTTTGAGAGTCTAACCTGAGAGAGGAAATAAACCTCAAAGGAAAGGGGAGCTGCATGAGTCCTGCTGACACCAGTGATTCAGGCAGTCTGACACCACCGTGTGTTTTCAGACTGTGTAAGGAACTCCTAATGTCCTTAGGTTTAGGTATTTATATAGGAACCAATACAGTAGTAATTAAATAAATTACACGTAGAGATAGATTAGTTGTTTCCTATGTCCTAGTGTTTTTCATGCTGTGGATCTTCTAAAAACATTTCCTATAGAAGGAGGAGAGAAACCACGCTGTTCCCAGGGTAAAGCAGCGGAAGGGGTGCAGAGTGTCTTCACCACACTGGTTAATGAAATGGGAGGACTGGTGGGAGTAATGTTTCTGTGCCCTTTGGTTTGCTGCAGTGAGGGAAATAAACGTGTCCCAATACTCCGAGCTACTCTCAGTGAGCCCATGGGCAGTGTCTCGGAGGACATTGTTTATTGTTACTGTTCATGGACCAGGGAAAAATTATGGCCTCTGACTGGTGAGTCACTTTTTGTTTGCGGGTGGAGGCTGGGAGAGGAGCACTCGCTCAGGGGTTGCAGAGTGACAGCTGCTCCCCACCTGTAATTACAGATCTGAGCTTTGACCCTAGCCGAGGAAGAGCCTCAGGAATGGAAAGTTCACGGGCTCTTCACAGATCCAGCTTAGGAGAAGGGCTGGTCTCGTACTTAAGTGGATAGTAATATTTCACATCAAGCGACACCTTGACGCTGCAGTTCGTTTTCCAATTGGTTTTGTGAGCAATTGAAAGGTTGGAGCTTGTTGTATAAAACCGTATCATGGCTTGTGTTCCTTGAAGCGTACTGTGCTCATCAAGTTCAAAGGAAATAGTTTAGACTGTTGGCTTGTTGTGAGTCCTCCAGATGTACTTGCAGGGAGCATGCATGATCTCATTTTAACTTCTGCTTCAGATGTTTGTGTCTAGCATTTTTAAGTGAAGTGGTTGAAATTTAGTTCATAAATCTGTACAAAAGCTACTATTTCCAGCTAACTAAAGCTGTATACAATTAAAAAAATGTGCTCATTTGAATATTTTTAGAGGTTGGCAGCATTTCATATTACATGATGTTTGTAATATGAACAACAATGTACTTTTAAAAAATAAATTAAGCACTTGCAACTGGTGACTCTAGCAATGTACATTTTATTTTTTTGGCTTTCGAAAGGCTAGTCACCACAAAACTTTCTTCGCAGACACTGAAGTGTAATTCTTACCTATTTTACTTCTCCACTGATTACACTTATTATAGTTTAGTCCCTGATATGTTATTTTTCTTAACTTAGTGAGTAGCAATCTATTCAATGAAGCAACAGTGAATTCCCAAAAAAGGAGGATAAGCTGGACTATTATGTGCATGTATTCATGCACATATAATCTTATGGTTTTGCTGATATCAAAGCATGCTATTCTTTAGCAGATCACACCTTTTGTTTTAAATTACCTTTATTTGGCGTTTGCCAATCTTGCCATATTCCCTGCGTCATCTGTGTTTAAGGGAAATAGTGGTACCATCAAGATGGACCTGATGCAGTTAATAGACTTCTGCCACTGAATCAGGAGTTCACTTGTTTCTCATTATGTGGGTCGTGTCAATTTAAGAAGCTGCCACCACCCAACTGTTCGCTACTAACAGACACCTCACAGCCAAACCGGTGGATAGGATTGTAAGGTTTTTTGTGTACTTATGGGCAAAAAGTCAGCTACATTAAGTTGCTTCACTGTGAAAAGGTCACATGAGGAAATTCTGGGAGCGGTGAATGGTACCTCAGTCTTGCACATAAGAAGAGTATGTCCTTGCTACTTTTTATCTGATTTTTGTGACAGAGCTGATGTTTCCTAAAACTTTTTGTTTGTTTGTTTTCCTTTGGTGAGAAGATTTAGCTTTAATTTTTTACCTAAAGATTAAAACTTTGCACACATCTGTAAATTTACTACGCTCTGCTAGGCTTGCTAATTTATTTGCTGCCTGTGCTATTTAGCTTAATTTCCCTGCCTTTATAGATAACATCTTGAGTTTAATAGAAATTCAAAATCATGCCTGCTGTCAACAGTTTTGCATATGATTTGTTCTTTATTGGCTGTGCCTTAGACATTGTGTATTAAATACTGTCTGCTGGTCGTGGTTAGGGCTGTTTAAGGATGTGATGTGTGAAGTTTGGTGGTCTTTCAGTTTGAAGTCTTCATAAAATGTCAGTGTGATAACTGGAGCTGAAAACACAAGAAAATATCTGTTCACTGGGCCTCTATAAAATATGCCCTAAGCAGAATTTGGAGACCTCTTATGTTTCTTTCATGAGGGAGAACCAAAACAACATGGTTGGGCTCCAGCAAATGGATTTCTGGGTAGCTAGAATGCATAAAGAGCTGCTACACCATGAAATAGCTTCTGAAAATTGAAAAGAGAGAAAGCACTTCAGCGAAACTATTCCCCTCTATCTTATATTAATTTGTTATGTCTGTTGCTAGAAGCATTAGCTTTTAGATTAGGGACAACTTGCTGGTGGAAAATTATTCAGAATATCAAATTTTAGGGCTGCCATCAAAGCATTGCAAAGAATGTCACAGATCCGAGTGACCGAGTTGTGTGTATCTGCAAAACACGGTGACCCTAAAGGTGTAAATATCAGTATGTGTGTATATAGACATATCGGGATACACTCTAGATGCTTATAATTAAGAAAGATCTAGGAATTGTTGCAAGCAGCTATCTGAAAATGTCAACTCAGTCATGTTAGAAATTATTAAGCAGTAAATGGAAAATATTGCTATGCCAGTGTACAGTTTCAGTTCACTGATCTCCAAAATAGTTGTATAATGGATTTTTAAAAGTTCTAAAGAAACAACATAATCTTTCCTTGTACAGAATAATTCCTTATTTAAACAGGACTCCTCAGCCTGAATTATAGAAGCAAAATGTGAAAATAACAAGCCAATACATTAATTCATAATATGAAACGTGAATGAGGAATGATTAGTTACTATGGGTTACAATGCAAGAACAATTGAACACACAACAAAGTTGTTAGAGGTGAGGTTTAGATATGAAAGAAGGTGACTTTTTCAAAGAAAACATAACCTGCATTTTGAAACTTATTCTCAGAAGATGTAGTGTACATTAGTATTATAAATAAGCAACTAGTGAAAGATAAGGCCTTTTCTATCAGTTACTACAGCTGATGTGAATGGAACCTCTGGCTCTAGCCTTTAAGCACCCTGATTTCCAGAAGGAGGTATTTCCTGATAGAAACTTGCCATAATCAAAGACTAATATTTGCAGACTTCAGCTATTCTACTACATATATAGGACACTTGATATTAATTTCATTAAGATGGTTGTATAAATTGCATGGCTAGATTGAGTTTGGAAGCATCATTTTAGTGTAATTAACAACTCGCATTATTGGAATGTTCCCAAACAGTGTAAATGTCATGGGTAATACTGATGTGCAGTGCTTAAACTAAAATTTAAACTTTATCAGATAAAATCTGTTTGTGTTCATCAAGAACATTAAATTTAAAGTAATAATTTTCCTAAAAACTCTGAAATATTCACTGTAACACAGAACATCACACAAACAGAGACTGTTTCTAACAGGTGTGTATAATTCAAACTGTACCGTGCCTATTAAAGGTTACAGTTTGTTTACCTTGCACCTGCCCTGGCTTCTGTCCTGCTTCTTATTGCACAGCAAAGACATTTCTCCATGGAATTGACATGTGATATCTTAGTGCAGGTGGGGGCACTTTTGATTAGGGGTAATTGTATTTTTTTCTGCAACTTCTGTCCAAATTGGTGACCGTGGTTTGTGTTAACTGTGATGCAAACACCAGGAAGTGCGTTAGAAGGCAAAACTCCAGAAGGCAATAAACCAGAAAGCATTCAAGAGAGAGAATTCACAAAACCAGAAGGAACAAGCTAGTAGTAACAATGTGATGAGAAATATAAGCAGAACATTTGCGTAGGACTTCCAGTAGAAGGACAATGAGGTTTTAATTTAGATATGGCAGACAGGCAAGAATTCAAGAAGTACAGGTGATAGATCAAACCAAGAGGAAGATGATTGTCTTCTCAGTGCACTGTGCTAATAAAATTAAAAAGCAATGAAGCTAAAATAGCAGTTTCTGATTACCTGAGTTGAGGGGATTTCCAGCAAATCAGTCTAAATCTGGCATATTGAACTAATTAGGCTTCTAATTTAGGGACTGTGACATGGTTTAGCATGACTGGACTTGTATAACAACGCAGAATCTGTCTCTTCTAGCCTTACACAGCGAAGTGCAGGGTGCTGAAATAGCAGAGTCTGTACGCTTCTGCCGTCTGAGCACGCTTCCAGTATTTCCCACCATTGTGGTATGTCGCCAGCATAATTTCTTTTCCTAGTTAGTCAAATAATAATTCCATTACTGGTCCTTGTGTCTGCTCTCAAAAACAGGACGCGGCACAAATTTCCACTGTGCTTTAGCACTGTAGGCACTAAGGCTGGTTAATAATGATTGAACCTATCAGAGAAAGGACACAGCAGAAAAGCAAAATAGTGTTTTAGGTCCTCTTATGATTACTTGAATGACTATCAGAAGTAAATTTAATCTGTTTAGATAAAATGTTCTTGTATGAAACTGAAAATATTAACTCATAGTGTAGTAGTATTTCTGTTAGTTGCGTAATGGAATGAAATGCCCTGCTCACTTTACCGGGAAAAAGGTCTTTCCATTTCAATTAAGTACATTTCTTAACAAACACTGCTGAACTGATCCATATACTATCAGTTTATTGATTAGGCAGTATCTCATATAGATCCTCTAACATTATCAAAAAAAAAAAAAAAAGTTGTTACTGGGGAGAAAATAATTCTACTGCTGGTGCTATGATCTAAACTGCCAGTTTTTTCTTTTTCTTTTTCTTTTTCTTTTTCTTTTTCTTTTTCTTTTTCTTTTTCTTTTTCTTTTTCCTTTCTCACCGCCTTTTTTTTTTTTTCTTTCTTTTTTTTTTTTTTCTTTTTTTTTTTTTTTTTTAATAGAGAAAGCTGTGCATGAGGAATGTTAAAGAACTGGTCCATTTGCCAACCTGCTTTATCTTTTCATTCAGGCTCTACTACCTTTATATAAATTCTGTACTTCTGTAACCTGCTGAAGCTGTCAGCTTTTTAAATACTTAAGTCCAGGCCCCTAGTCAGTTCCTGGAAACAGCAAGTGTGTGTCTGTATACCTTATTGATGGCCACATTCACCAGTATGAAGGGATTATCTTGTTTTCCAGAATCTTGTCTTCGTCTTTAAGATTTAAAAGCGTGTCCTTCATCTGGAGAAGTTTCACAAGAGGAGCCCTGATCTGAACGAGCATATGACAGGCACACCGGGGGATGAAACTGCAGCTTTCCAACGCTGTGGCTGCAGAGACATTAGTAAGGGAGGCTGAGATGTGCCAGTCTTGACAGGAGAGTCAGATGGACAAAATGTATATGCCTCGCCAGTTCCTGCATGGTGAACTGCAGTGTGGGAAAAGGAAAAGTAATTTCCTAAAAGGAGGCTTTGAAGAGGTTCTCAAAGCAACTTGACTGACTGGAAGAGAAAGGTAATCTTAAATGGTAACAGTGTGCTTAGGTCAGGAAATGATAAAATCTCTCTCTCAGTAGCCTGGATGCTTTAAACTCTTCACTAAAATATTCTTATTCTCCCCACACTGCTGTCTGTAAACCTGGGCGAGTGCAGGACAGAAGGGGCAGGTGGTCTGGTTATTCCCATAACCATACCCTTATCCTCACTCTGTGCAAAGCACTGTTGTAAAGAAAATCTGAACTACTCATAGATCCCTGTCTGTTTCTGAGATAAACCCTTTTTTTTTTTTTTTTTTTTTTTTTTTTTTAGCATATTGGTTTATTCTGACACCTGCTCTGGTATTTCCTTCTTAAATGAGGTTAGGGAAAAATTAAAACTGGTTACATGACAATATAACCAAGATTTTTTTGCTCAACATACAGAAACCTGTAGAACTCAATGAGGAACTTGCTATGGTAGAAATTGTACCTTGAAAACAAACTTACAATCCTTGTTAATTGGGCTTAGACAGGAATAAAAGCTTCTGAGTGGTCTGCAATATATTTTTATAACGTATGCTTGTACAAGCATCTTAACGTTAACTCCAACCTCTTTACGATACCCCTTCTGCCTGCAGCGCTCTCTAACCTCTTGCAGTGCTCTACTGTGCTGACCTTGCTGCGCCCTGCTCACCTTCGTAAGAGGTCAGCACAAAGGATCTCAAGTGAAGGGGAAATATTCCCCAGGCTCTGTGGAGAAGACCTACCCCTTTCCCTTCCTAGGAAAGCTGCTTTCCCATGCTTTAGTCAGAAAAAATCTCAGTGAAACTGGGTTAAGAAACAATCAATAACTCGTAGCTCTGGTATATTAATAGATAAAACTCGAAGTTACACTGTCTTCAAAACAATTACCAAATAACACTAGCTACAAAAAACAATCTGGGCATAGCATAAATATTTATTTCTTGTAGCCACAGGTCTGTTTTTCAGGATTAAGTAGCTTCACAGATTTCAGCCTCTGTTATTTTAGGGTACTAATAAGAAATCTGACCCCAGTAAATGGACAGTACTGTCTGTTAAAATTACAGATTAAAGTAGCTGTTAATGGTATGGTTTGCAATTAGGAATACTTCTCAATTAGGCTTTTATCCCTCCTTTAATTTTTGTATACTTGTACATTATGCAAGAGGGAGTAAATGTGGTTATCTTCTGCAACACTTATTCTGTATTTTAGTTTAAAGATTTTCCTGACAATTGCAAATAATGAAGGTTCAGAGAAACTACCTCATCACATCTTAACCTGTGCTGAGAGTACTCAAATGGCTTAATATGAACAATCCAAACCAAAAAGACATGTGTTTTTTTTTACAATCATTTATGTTTCCAATTTGTATTTATCCTCCTTTTGAAATCTGTGGAGCAACTACTGAGAAAAAAATATAGAGGTATATATGTATTTTTACAGAAGTATGAAAATATGTATATAAAGAAGATGAACTTATTCTGCTACATTAAAGATCACAGCAGTGAAAAACTGCGTGAGCATTACAAGTTCTGATCTAGCAGATATCATGAGCCCAGGTTTCTAATGATGCAATGTTCTCAATAACAGAAGTAAAATCAAGGGCAAATAGCCACACCAGATCTGCATTCTGGGTTGTCTTACCACTCTGAGGAGGAAAAATTATTCTGTCTTTCCTAGTAAAGTAGAAAACCAACCTCCTTATCCCACACTGTGCAGTGTGGGAAACAGGAAAACTTAAGGCACTGTCTCAAAGCAATGTATGTAGGAATGTGTTTGAAAGTACGTTAGCAGAGGTAGTCATGCTTAGTCTGGAAGACTTTCTCCTCTTCAGCAGTGAGACCAACAATCAAATCAAACAAACGGAGAAGTATTTTTTTCACAGGTAGTTTTGCTTTTCGGTTAGGGAGTGAATTGAGACATCACTGTCTTGGAATAGGTTTCTGCCACCTGCAAAATATTGGGAAAGAAAGAAATGTGGGATGAAGCTTCATTTTGAACATGAGGGGTTTTTACAAGAGGTACCTAAGGCACTCATTGTGCTAGAATGTATGGACAAACAGTAAGGATCTCCTATAGGAAATCCCCACGGAAGCATTAAGAGGCACCTAATTCAAGCCAATAGAGGACCCAGCCCTTGGGGCGGGGGAATAGGATGAAGGCAGTATGGGAAGATTCTTCTGGTAAAAGCAGTTTTTTAGTGTCTCAGTGTAATAGTTTACAGTGTTATAGTTTCCCCCTCCAGACCTGAGGAAGCTGGAGGGTTGGTTAAGTTAACTCATTCCTAACCTGCTGGAGGATTAATTAGTCTCATGATTCAACTAGCCCTGCATCTTTTCTGTGCCTGTCTAACATGACAGCAGTTTGGTGTTGATTTCCAAATACAAATTATGACTTCTCTATTTCCTGAAGAACACAGGGGGTTTTTTTAGGTTTGCTAAATTTTGTTGTAGGTATGTAATTTTCAAGTCTAAAATCTTTATGAATCTTTAGAAAGTGAATAGAAGTTTAGTAACTTAATTCTCAAAGATTGCTTAAAATGATATCTTAAGTAAACAACCCAAATACTAGTTTTGATCTGATTCCTGCTCTCTTTTAGATTGAAACAGAGTTAAAGAATAACAATTTTTGGCCAGGACAGTATCATCTTGCTCTGGCTGTGAATAAATCAGTGTCAAAAATAGCCTTTTAGAATAGCTGGTGTAGAAGTATTTGTTCAAAGTAAGAGAGTACTATAAAGCTAGCAATAAACAGAACATGCAGATCTTCGTTGTCCATTTTAATGATCAAAGTTCTACAAATTGAAATTTCTTCTATATATACTGCCAGCACCATGAATAGCATCATATGCAATAATAACTGGTTTATAATTGCTTTCATGTTTTATCAGATATCTGTTGAATACATTAATTTTATTTCTGATGATTGCTACATTAGTGAAAAATAGGCCTTGTGCCTTACTGCATTAGTTTTTCCATTTGTAAAAATTAAAATGGGATTAAGTTTATTCCAGTGACTGATGCTAAGAAAGTTTAAAAAGAGAGAAACCATCTGAGGATATAATTATTAAAGGAGCCATGATAAAGCAGAATTAAAAACATTTGATATTGTGAGTGTGCGTGTGCATGAATAAATGCTATTCTGGCCCATAAAAAAATTTCTCAATTTTAATTACTTCTGTGTCATTTCCAGATTTTATTTTTTTGAGACAGAATATCTCCTTACAACACAGAATCAAAATGAAGGAAGAAGCAGGGGGAAATCTGTGTGCTCCAGGATGTGCCTAAGCTGCTAAACTGCCTAAATATTGATGCAAACATAGACAGTTGTTTTCATTATATGTCAAAAATAACAATTTATTGAGCTAAGAGAATTTTTATGTTTAACTTACTCCAAAATAGTGCTACAACTTGGAAAGTGTCATGGTGATAGGAGAAACAACATACTGTAGCACGGAATATTCAAGTATTGTTATTATAGCAAGGCTGTAGATGAGTAGAATATTCCCATATTATTGTAGTTTTATAAGCAATATGTGTTTATTATTTTAGGTAGGTAGGAGTGCCACTGCTGACTGGTACTCCTGGTGCATGGATGTTTTTCCTGAAGGGAATATGGCTGTTTATGTTCATGCGCCGTCTTTTTCCCATGTCAGCACTGATAATCAGCCTTTGGAAGTTTTTTCACTGGTAAACTAAGGCTGTGAGACTGTATAAAGTCATAACTTTAACGAAGGTTTAAATTAGATATTAGGGGGAAGTTTTTTATGGAGAAAGTGGTGAGTGGCTGGAACAGGCTGCCCAGAGAGGTGGGGGATGCCCCATGCCTGGAGGTGTTCAAGGCCAGGTTGGACGGGGCCCTGGGCAACCTCGTGTAGATCCAGGCCTGGAGGTTGGGGTCCCTGCCTGTGGCAGGGGGGTTGGAACTCTGGGGTCCCCTGCCTGTGGCAGGGGGGTTGGAACTCTGTGATCCTTGGGGTCCCTTGCAACCCAGACCTTTCTATGATTCTATGATAACTCGGTCATATTCAACTCACTCTCAGTACAAGAGCTCACATAGCACCATTGCCTAAAAAAAAAAAAAAAAAAGAAAAAAAGACAACACTGTGTAAGGATCTGAAATACTTTCATTTTATGGGGATTCCCAGGTGGGGTTGGGTGAGTGTGTGAAGGGCAATACTTAGAGACCCCCACTGTTACTTGAAACTATGTTTTCTTCCAAAAGTTTCTGCTCTGAATAATGGTATTTTACTCAATGAAGGTGAAAGGTACATCAGTTAGATCTGTCATTGTCTGTAACAGAAAAATCCTGCAGATTCCAACATTGAGTTATACCTGTTAAGATGATCACAATGACTATAGACAAAAAACAGAAAGAAAAGTTAATCTAGAGAGAGGCAGGACTGTGGATTCTTATCCTGGGATATAAATGTACTAGGCTCAAGGAGACCAGAAAGGAATCTTTCATTTCCTTAAGTTGCCACAAAAATAGGTTTAGATTGTTCTCAGCGGTGCAAAATAATCAAGCAGCTGCAGAACACACAGGAATATCTCTGGGAGTATGAAGGCCAAGCACTATGACGTGTTCTCCTTTAGGAAAATCTTCTTGACAAACCTTAGTGGGGAAAAGAAAAGCCTTTTGCTATCAAGAAAAGCTCATTATCATTGACTGGCTTTGGACTCTAGAAGTGTTCAGCCCACACTCTGGACTTGGTAAGATGTTTATCCATGCTGTCTGGACAGAGCTGAGAGTGTATCTGAAGATTTTGACTGATTTTCTTGCTAGGAAATGTAAGGGGGAAAAAAAAGGGGGGCCGGGGTGGGAGAAACAAACAAAAACCCCCCAAACCTCCTAATTTTTTAGACTGAACTTATTTGAAATAAATAGAAAAAATAATTGCTATTATTGCTACTAGTTAACACAGAAGCAGATGAAAGCTAACACATGAAAGAGAACACTGTTCATACTTTTTCTTTAGGAGAGAGATGCACCTGCAAACTAATCTTGTCTGATGAGTGTAATTAGTATTATACATTGTTAATTAACTGTAATGAAGGTGCTGGCAGTATAAACTGAGAGACTCGCAACAGATACGACATTTGAATTTCTAAGGAGTTTGGTATTCAGTAATGGTCCTATAAAGAAATTAAAAGTAGATTTCATTGCATCTGTATTTGGGCCAGAATTTTATGAATTGTAGGTACTGATGCACCTGAGATGTCTAAAAGGGTTTAAGCAATTATATTTCTGTTTATAGGTGTAATAAGACAGTAGGTGTTAAAATCAACATAAAGGTCTAACGTGCTCTGGCACATCAGAAAATCTTAGAAGAATTTGCATAGAGATGAGTAAGTGCTTAAATACCTTTAAAAATTGTCTCCTCTCTGTCAGTTCCTAAATTTTTTTTGCAAGAAGGAAATCTGGTGAAAATTTACTTAAATACACTTCAAAATGTGCTGCATCTTGATTTGGGCAGGCAAGTTCAGAACGTCTCTCACTGAAAAGGGGATATAAGTTAGATTCCTAATAATCAAATCTGTCTTTGATTGGCCTGCATGCAATTTCATCATCTTCTGCATGCGCCAAGCCAAAGCGTGTGCTTGCCGTGGTTAAACTTGCCAGGCAATATATGTTTTATGAAGTGAAATAGCACGGCTTCTTTTTAACCAGTTATGGTTTAATTTTTTACATACAGCACTGCTGTTCCGTTACATTTAAGATAAAATAGTTCAGACTAGTTCCAGACTAATATTTCTATTTAGATAAAACTTCTTTTTAAACAAGCATTTCTGCTTTGAAATCATCTTGATTTTCAGGGGAGTGGGAGACTGACAAAACTTCTGATGATAAAGTACCCCCTTAAAAAGCCACTTTTCATTTTTATCTGATCGGCAATTGATGCCAAATAAAATAGTACTTTTTAGGAGATATTGAAAAAGTCATCATTATATAAATAGCAATACAATGTAATGTAGTAGCCATGTTATAGAATCTACTGTCTACTCAGAAAAAAAATGGCAAAGTAACTAAAAGCTCTTTCAGAATAAATTTTAAATTTTTGTTTGCATTTGGATATTAAATTCCTGGTATTAGTCAGTAACATTTTATGCTTTAATATCTCAGGGTAAGTTTTATAGTTTCCTGTCTTGTTTTCTGTTTTGTACTCTGTGCTATGTAAAACCTGAAGTGAAATAATCTTCAATATTGATTTTTTTTTTCTTACTTTAATACATTTTCTTGATTCTTAAATCCAAAGATCCAAAGAGATAACAGGAAATGATCATGTAGAGAAAAGACAGTATAGTTATAAATACTTGTTACTATGCCTATTTTATAATCAACACTTCAAAAGAAAAAAAAAAAAAAAAAAAAAAGCCACAAACTTTCTTGACTCTTGTCTGCTCTTCTGAGGAATGGCCGATAAGTATTGGCAGCCAGGTCAATTCTGCTTAAATTTCCTGCTTAGATAAATGCTTGACGGTAAGAAACAACAGGAGCAGAGACTCCTGTGGTTAATTGTGCTTTCTATATATTTTTTTTAAAGTACTCAAATACTAGAGAAAGGATCTGTGTTTGCAGTATTTTTTTTTCCCTGTGAGGCAAATACCTGAAGATACTCTACATTAAAAGCTGTAACTTGGTTGGCTATTAATGGAAAACACTGGGATTTTCTTTGCAGAGGTTATTGTTCTCTCCCTGAAGTTAGCTAAAAAAGAGGGGGAAAGGCATTTTCATTGTAAAAGAAATTAATATATGGGCAGTATTCAGAAAGCATCAGTAAACCTTTATATTGCAAGAATATTAACTCATGTTCAATCTTTTCAGTTTACTAGATGGAAAAGAGAAAGGTAGGTGAAAATACTGTCAATACTGGAATACAAATCTATCAAATCATCAGATTTTGGAATAGGTCATAAGAAGGACAGAGGAAAACTTTTTAGCAGCACCTGCAGTGACAGGACAAGGGGTAATGGTTTTAGACTGAAAGAGGGGAGATATAGGCTAAATATAAGGAAGAAATTATTTACAATGCGGGTGGTGAGGCACTGGCACAGGTTGCCCAGAGAGGTGGTAGAAGCCCCATCCCTGGAAACACTGAAGGTCAGGCTGGACGGGCTCTGGGCAACCTGATCTAGTTGCAGAGAGGTCCCTTCCAGCCCAGATTATTCTATGGTTCTATGGTATTGCTGGCATTATATGTCACGTCCTCTGAGCAGAATTGCTTTGAGCATTCTCTGTAAAATACCATCACTTGTGAAAAGTACAGCTGCCATCTGCCAGAGCTGCTGTACGAGCCCCTGTACTCCCCTCTCCCGCCGTCCCAGCACTGGAAGAAGAGGTTCAGTGAGGGGCCCGTGGGTTCTCAGTTCTCACATTGGTATCGCTGAAAGTAAGAAACAGAATTTTCTTGGTGAACAGCATTTGAATTATACACATACACGGGCAGTACTTATCATTTAGAAACAGAGGATTATGTGAGACTATCATGTGCTTAAGCGTGTTGTAGAAATGAAGAAGCATGTCTATATGCACAGAGAAATGACAGAAGTGTAAGGGTGAAATTAATTTTACTCACAAGAGTAATATCAATTGTTAAAGTGGAAACAATATAAGATATTATTTTTTTTGTGACATAACAGCTAGCTTTGTTATATCGTACCTGATTTTTTAGCAAATCCAGTGCAAGTTGAAGTCTCACATCCTCATACAGGCTCACGCCATCACTCAATGACTGTTAAAATGGGATTTGGTTGTATGCAGTCCCATGGCACACTTTTGCTTTGTTTCTAAGCAAACTGGGGTAAATAATAGGACCATAACTATAACGAAGAAACCAGGACTGCATTTTGGACAATGTTATTGTCAGAATCTCACTATTATTTTAATCAATTGACAACTCTGATATTTCTATCATTTAAATGATAGTTCTCATTCTAAACCAGTAAACGTGCTAAGAAGGCTGAAATTTCAGGTGTAATTTACCTGTCAATCTAAATATACTGTTTCCTTTAACTGACTTATAAACATCCCTTGAAGAACAAATAATTGAAAGAAAATGCATTCCTGGGTAAAATACAAGCTAAAAATCAAAATGTCATCAGTTGTAGGGTGTCTGATGACTAAACTTTGATACGTCCTTTCTCATCAAAAACATCATCATCTCAAGAAGAGTGTAAGTTAAGCTGCTGGCTCTTGCTTCTGAACTTTATCAAGTCTCAGATTCCCAGATGTATTCCTCTGCAGGATTTTCCAATTCAATAACTTTCAAATTAATTATTTCTGTACAAAACATGAATTTTCAAGTATGTCTAAATTACAAGTGCTCTTACGGTGAAAAGTATTCACTTCAGCTTCTCATGAATGGAACATGAACAATTACCAAAACCACCGCATTCTTGTTGAAAAGCTACTTTAAAAATCTATATTTCTGATTTTCAACTCCATTTATCTTCACCCTAACTTCAGATATATCCTGAGCTAGTCTATTTATTTGGTTTTGTTTGTAGGCATAGAATTTGGTTTAACTTCATTTAAGAAGATGCAAGAGAGGACAACACAAAAATGCACTGGAAAAATGTAGGGGATTTATTTAACGTAGGTGCAAAAAGGGCTTATAAAGTACTGTGTGGTTTGTTAAGCTTCTAACTAAAGATTTAATAGGAAAGCGTTGCAAAGTCATCTGTTGAGGAAACAGCATTTTAAAGCTGAAATCTCATAATGCAAGTCCTGACAAAGGAGAAAGTGTCTGCAACATGCCTCCTCGTATGATTCAGGGAAGAAGAGAGGTTTCCTGGGGAAATTTAAACTGTTGGGGGTTCAGAGGCCGAGGCAATTGGGGCTGTAACCTCTGAGGAGGGATGACTTCCCTCTGCTCTCACGGTTTACATCCTTTAATGGAAGGGATATAAAATGTAGTGTAGGACTAGACTTCAGAAACTTCATTCCCTCGCTGTCTTTCAGACTTCAAAAAGATCTTCCATTTTAAGTTACATTCTCTTTGACTTTTATTTTACTTGAGGCAATACCTTATTTTCTCACTTACTCTGTACATGAGGTTTGATTTTTAGAGTACTGTAGAAGACTTCCTTGTATACACACTCAAAATTGAAGTTCCCTATTGCTCTGCACTTTTAAGATGTTTCTCACATTAAAAATTCTTTTATTGTAAAATCTGCAAATGTTTGTGCATTTATGATAAAGGAATAAGAGATCATTATCCCTAATATTATTTACTTTGAATAATTTATCTAATTATTATTACAAAGGGAACTACAGTATGTGTCTCATTTATTTCTTCTTAAAGGAATACTTTAATTATCCTCTCTGATATAGAATAACTGTGCTATAAGGTTTTAAAAGATGTATAAAATTTCACAGATGGATTCTAACTTCTGACTTTTTTGCAAATCAGGGACAAATCCATCTTCTGGATTCAAAATCAAACTTCTTATCTGATCCCTCTTCTGTGTAATTAATAAAATCAAAACACTAAATCTGAACAACTGCCTCAAAAGTCAACTCTCTCTTGAAGTATATAACCTGGGCTTATCTGCAGTGCTTTAGCATGAGTGATAGTATCACGAGTGAAAACGTTTCACCCGGAATTGATGCACATCAATTACAAATGGTTACAAACGCATGAAGGATCATCTGCAATATAAAAGAAAAAAAAATTTAAAGCATGCTCTTTGTGCATTTTTAAGGCTGATTTATGATCTAATATAATCTTTGTAAACTATCTCTACCCCCTCAAAGTAAACTTCTACAGCTCCTTTGAGGTCAATAGAACTCTCAGTAGAACTCCAATATTTTACAGAAATGCAAATCTATCTCAAAGATGAATGATGTTAGATATGTACAAAGTAATTATTATTACTGCTTTAAATCTTTAAGATTAATATTAAACAGCATTTGAGAAACAGTGTAAACCAAATTCTTTTCTATAAATTTTTAATTTCTATTTTTATTACACTGAAATAGTGATGTCAGATGTCAGTGATACATAGTTACCAAAATGAAAAGTTTCTTTTAAACATTGTAGGTTCTTTTCCATAGTTCAGTCTCTGGCAGATAAAATAAAAATATGCTATATTCAAATGGGAAGGAGCTGTTTGTTTTAAGTGATGATTTAAGACTGAGTAATCTGAGTCTTAAGTAATCAGTGTTAAACTCGGCAATCTGAGTAGTAATGACTTCAGACTTCATCCAGGTACACCTTCATCATGAGCCCTATGCCGCAGCCACAGACTCTCGCCACCAAGATGCCGTACTCCCTGAAGTCAGCAGCAACGTCACTGTTTTCATCAAAGACGTAAAACATTTCTTTTGACCCACAGGCTCTTTATATATCTTCAGTCTTTGGTGATTAGCTGACAGTGAGAGCAGCCTTCCAAACAAATGGTTGTCAGTAACTATGTTGTTGATTTTATTTGTAACGGATTTTGACTGCATTTAAGGCTGGGAAAATCCAATGTTAATTTATGAACTGATGAGTTTACCAGTTTACAGAAACTGTGTGAGGTAACTTTTGCATCCACCCATTGCAGGGCTGGTCAGGTTCTGTGTAGAAAGTATTGCAGGACGCTTTCTGCCGTTGTGAAAACTCATAACCAGGTAAGGAAAATATGAGTGGTAACCTCTGCTCTGAGAAGAAAGGAAACCATTCAGTGTCACTCGGAACGGTTGTGCTGCTTCAACCTGTGTACCCTGACCTACCATCAAAATACCAGACCAGATCCCTCGCCTGTAGCAAGGCAGAAGTGACACAGAAAGCCAAACGGTTTATTGCCTTTACGCCATTTTGTACTTCAAAAATGTTCCTTCTGTAGGGATGAATAATTCCAAAATACTTTGTACAGCTTTTTCATTAAGGTGGAATGTCAGGGGGGAGTATGACTTAAACCCAACACAATGAAGAAATTCCTGGCACGTCACATTCTTTTCTACTGTGACAGAAAACAATGTTTGATTGCTGTGGCTTAAATTGTATAGAAGGCTTACTTTGCCAAAGTTCTTTATATAGCTAGATATTATTATTGTCTTTGGCTTTGAATTTAAGAATTAGTTCACTGACATCATCACCACATAGTCCTTTGAAGAATATACTCTCGAGTCTTCCAGCTGCACAAGCTTTAAGCATTCTACCTTGGCATATGTCACAATGAGTCTCTCTGAACTGCACTTCATCAAGGCATTTATTTCAGAAACGTATTCCAGGAGTTTCTAAGACAGTAATAAAAACTGAGTTTTCAGATAGATTCTTTGTTTCAGCCTCCAGTTCCAAAGAAGTGGATGCATGTATCTGCCAGCAAAATTCGCAGTCAATATAAATATTTTTTTTCTAGCATACGGGAGCTAGAACTTTACTTACGTACAAATTTTGAAATGTGAGCAATGACCAAGCAAGCAGAAACTGCTAACCAGAAGAAAAACAGGTGATGGAAATCAGAAGCTCAGTATGCTTTGTAGTTCTATATTATTTTTACATACATAGTACTTGGAGGAGCTTTTAGCACAGATTTTTTTTTTTTTTCCTTTTTTTGAACACAATGTGGTTAGAATCTTTGAATTGCCTCTCTAGTTAAGAGCAAAAGAGGAATTTTTCTTGCCCTGCAAATTAATTCAGACAAAAATTGTTATTTGTAAATAAAATTAAGCCTTTCTCAAAGTAAAATGTGCCATTCTAGTTTGTTACATGGGATACTGTGTTGTCTAGAAAGAAAAAGATAAGGTTCAGATTTTCTAGTGTGGTATATACAGAATAGAAAGCCTCAATCAGACAGATTCCTCAGGCTAGAAAAGCAACCAGGAGCATGAGGAGAGTTTGCAGACTTGGATGTGCGTTGTCCCTGCAGTCAGAGCAAAAGATGAAGGGACAGATACAGATCTGCAATGGAAGTTTTAATTTGTAAATCTTCTATTTCTCTCTATAGGGGAATTTCTGAGTGTGTGCGTTGCAGGTAGCCCTCTTTCTTTCATCTTCTTATCAACAGACTTAATCACAGTTTACCAAGAGGAGGTGAGATACCTGCATTTGAATGAACGCTAAAATTCCCCCTACTTTAACAGATATAGCTAGTTATCTTTGTGGCCGCCAGCCAAGACACTGAGCTTCAAAGAGACTGATTTTTCTGAGAAGTGTATAGGAAAAACTGGCACAGCAGGTTTCCGTGACTATGAAACCACCTATTTTGAAGTTTCCATCTCCCAGGGCAGTAGACAGGAGTGATGGGATTACATGTCACGCGTCTGATGAGCCACAGTGGTAGGGGTTGGGGGCAGGGAAAAGAGATCACGAGTAAAAAGCAGAAATTAAGTCGAGGCACCACATCAAGTGGTGTTTTTCCAGCAAACAGTCAAATATTTTAACAATTACAACTTCTCAGGAAGAATTTGTCACCTGAATTTAGAAACTACCAGCTTACTTTTATTGGCCTCTTAAATTTTGAATTACAATTACAGAAATAAGATTTTTTTGTCTTGGTATTATGTGTATTATCAATTCCATTCCTAAAAAAGAAATCTTACTGCATTTTGCTGACAAAAATGTATTCTGCCTTAAATACATCATGCGTCAGAGTTGGAGTAAGTTTATAGGCACAAAAAAATGGCATCATCAGAAAAGCAAAAGGTAATGTTATTCCTTGTAAAAATAACATCTTGTTTCAACTCTAACAGAATTCCTTCTCTATCTAGTTAGTACATTGGCGGTGTTATACCTGGTGGGATTACATAAGTATGTTAGTTCTGCATCAAGTAAGCAAAATGCTGAAGTTTTGGTTTTGAGTTTAAACCATACAGTTTCAGCCCTGCAGTTCATGGTGGTTTGAATTCAGCTCACTAACTGGGATTCTGTTACACACCATGCTCATGCAAATTAACATCCGAACAATATTCATTTGTTGATCTACAGAGTGATTCATTACTAGCTACGAAATCAGTTACTTCTGGAAAGGCTCCAGGTTGTTAAAGTGAGACTCACAGTAGGTACCGCTGCTGAGATAATTATAATTTGAAATTTGAAGCTTAAGGATAACTTCAGTACAAATACAGGGAGCTGAGATTTTGAGGCATTTAGTTGAATCCATGCATAATAAATAGAAGTGCTCACATGGTTATGCAATTAAATGAATGTTTAAGAGAAACCCAAACTCCCAAACAACAAACCCCCACAAACCTTGAATGGGATAATATTACTGGAAGGTAACTGGCAAAATAAGGATGTCTCCATTATGCCAGGTAACTAACATACTTATGGACAAAACCAAAAAAATGTGCTCCACAGAGACCTTTAATATGGACATGAAGTGCTAAACATGCCCAGTCTCATGCAGAATAAATCTAAATGCACCAAAGGACTGGCAAGAAGGTCCTAAACTGGTGATTTTACTTGAATTCATATTCCATAATTTTGCAAAAATCAGATTGCTGATCTTGAAAACTAAAGCCTTCTCATGGAGAAAGGAATATGAACTTAAAGTTGTCCTCTGTTGCATGGACATTAATGAGGCGTTCTCTTCAGTTAAAAACTGTAATTTAAAAACAAAACCAAAAACCTACATTTCAGTTAAATTCAGAAAAGGGAAATGACGTTAGTAGACTACTGCTGTGTTTTGCCAGATGTCAGGAAAAGCTGCATCTTTATGGATAAATTTTTCTTCTCAAATCAAAATAAAACTGTTTTGACAACTTGACCATCCTTATTTCCAGTTCCTATCTTGTCATCAGAAATCCCACCATTTCATCACCATCCCACCATGTTTTCTTCTCAAACCATTCTCATGCTTTTCCTCTTGTAAACTAAATTTATTATGCATTTTTTTATTTTGTTACCTTGGTTTCTAACCCTGTAGATCCAACCTAGGTTACCCTGAATCCTGTTCAGTAAGAAGCATCTAGCTTTCTGCTGAAGTCACCAGGAAACCCAGAATATGAAGCTGTCATGAATGCAAAACAGGTTTGTTTCATGAGACAAATTCCCAAACTGGAATGAGAAATTATGTTGGAACATTTTCCTATCCATTAAAAACATGGTTTTTACTAATATTTCCTCTTATTTCACACACATTCCAAACAAGGAAAATATTATCACTATCTGTAACATTTTAGGCTGACTCTTCACGTTTCTGTGTGTACCAAGATACTTACTAAGTGCAAAACTGATTTGAATGATTTGTGCTAGGGATACCTGTGAAAATGCTGGCTTTGCTCATACCACCCATTTCCTTATGCATTCCTGTACACTAGAATTCTCTTTCTGAGTAACATTAAATTCCTTGATTTGACACAACTTTCTGGGGTTTTATCATAGCTAAATTTTTATGGCAATGTTTTCAAATTATCAATTTAGACAGCCTGTGTAAAATTACTTCATTTTAAGAATATGGTCTGGATTTAGGCTGTACTTAAGTCTCAACTATCATGAACAATAGTTGAGACTTAAATACAGCCTAAATCCAGAAGAGAGAGATGGAGTAACGCATGGGAAGCAGGAGAAAGGAGGGTGCCAAACAAAAAGAAGAGAAAGAGTGCTGAAGAGAAAGAGGGACAGTAGTTAGAAATGGGAAAACACTGACATGAGAGTAAGAGAGGATGTAAGAACAGAAAGAATAGAAATCGCGGATGAAAGTGTAAGGGTAGAAGGAGGGAGCAAGCATAACCGGGGCCAACAAAGAGATTAGGTGATACAAAGAACAAAATTAGGGATGAAAAGGAAGCAAAAGATGTCAGGCTCCAGAGAGGACCAGTGTTATATTGAAGAAAAAAGAGGGAGAAGAACAGTAAAGGGATGATGAGGAAGGATGACTACCAGGCAGTTATCAGGCAAGAGAATTAGAAGCACTAATGGGATTGCTAAATTTGGGCATAATGCAACACGGCAGTGAACATGTGCGTGAATGACGACATGGATGAAATAATCGACATACTTTGCACCATAGGTCTGCTTAAAACTTTTTAGAGGTTGTCAAAATGAGAGGAAGAAGCCAGAGTGTACAGGAAATCATAGGCAGAGTTCTAGATGTAAATGCTAGGAGACCCAGATTAATCCTGGCCAGCTCTTGTACCACCTGGGGCTGCCAGAGATTTCCAGCATACACGACTAGTGGCTTCCTTATCATCTTATGTTCACTCACTGAAGCAATTTGGGGAAGGAAAAATCAAAGTAGAAAAATGTAAAAGAAACATACGGGAAGCCTATCTGCAGTTCTTACATTATTTAATTATAACACCAGTATTTCTGTGGATGGGGACAGAAAGGGACACTGGCCTGGGAATGGGCAGCTGTGAACACTTCTCAGAGCATCCATTTAGAAAAGGTCAAGCCTCAGTGGGCCCTGTGTTTCCCGGTGGTTGGTTTTGGTGTTTCTCTGTGGTTACCACAGTGACATAACTGTTTTGTTGTGGATCGCTAGGGAAATAAGTGATGTGCGCTCAGCAAATCCCAGTTATCCACCTTTTATTCTTTTATGTGTCAACATCATCTCTTTCCTTTGATTATTTGAAAGTTGTTTGAAAATAAATTGGAGAAATTTATTTACTTTTCCCAGTCACTGCAACTTACATCAGTTTAACACTTCTCCTTTATCAAGAAGTTAGGCTGCTGTGGTGTGCAAAACACTGTGGTCCTTGTTCAATTAATTGTGCCACCAGAGGTCCTTAAAATTGACAAGTTGGACCAGCAACACCGCATTTCTCTCAGTAGAGCTCACATAACCCATTTACCACATTGGTACAGTGTGACGTCTTCAATACACCTTCATATATACCAAGATTGGTTTTCCACTACGACACCCAAGGAGTGGTAAAGCACTACTAGAACTGAAAACACCTAAGGATCCAAATGCATACTATTTCTCAACCTTAAAAATCTCTGGGGACAGAACAACGTGCTCCATCATGAGCACCTTAAGCAAGAGGCGTGTTTCCCCATTTCTTTTTTTCTATTTGTTACCCTCGGCTTGGTTTACAGAATTTTTATTTGTGGTAGTTCCCTACTAACATCATCATCATCATCATCATCATTATTATTATTATTGTGTTTGTTATTATTTATATTCATGGTCACATTTTAAAGGGAAATTTCTTTCTCTAGCAGAGATTTCTGTCAGATTGTGTCAACAGAAGGATTAGATTTTTTTCTTCATGCTTTGAAACAAAGTTGGCTTTGAAAAAGTCTTATCATTCTACTAAAGATAATGCTGCAGATTGTTAAGTCACAATCTGATTACTTAAAGCAAGTTAATTAATCTTCAAATGCATATTTAATCACAAATCCTATGCATTTCAGCACAGCTCAAGCATCGAGTCCATTACTCATGACTTTTCAGTAAAAGGTGAAATGAACAACATATAAGATCTGAGAGGTATGAATTTTAATCAAAAGTGCATTAAAAGTATATCATTTGAGATCTGCAAGGCTGAACCTCCAGACGACTGGCTTCGTTACAGATCAGCGTGGCTGAATGTTATTATTACTCGGCAGCTGCTCTGCATCTGATGTGAATGAGTTACTGGTCACAACTCACATTGAGCTGGCAAATCTCTCCATAGTAATTACCACCGAGTGCCACAAATCTGCAATTTACTTGGGCAATTCAGTCTGCAGGCCAAAGATCAAACTAACTAGAAGGATGAGACACAGAGGCAGGACAATGTGTGCTGCTCTTCCCTATGATGCGTTTTCTCTTTCACAGCTAATACCTTAATTGTTTTCTGAAAATTCACACAGAAAATTTTTCAGGGAATTTTGAAAACTCTGAAGTTAGATATCTCTATTTATTGACTTTAGCAAATTACATTCAATTTGATGCCCATTAACAATATATATCCATTTACTTAATTCATTTGCTTTAAACAGGGACATTTCTACTAATTCTCACTCTTTTGTTGCCTCTTACGATCTTTTTACTATTTTAAAGACATACTATCAGTTTATTATTTTTAAAAGAACCAATTTCTAAACTCTGGGTTTGGCTAGACCAACTATTAAAAAGCAGGTGTCTCTTTTTAAAAGTCAGTTACAAAGTACTTTCTTTCCCTTTACCATCTTTTAAAGCACAGCAATTTTCTCTGATGTTTTTAACTAAATAACAAGCATTTTTATTTTTCAGTCTGATTACCTCCTTTATAAGAAGTCAGCTTTCAACTACTCCATATTTTAGTGAAATAACCTCATAACATTTTCCATAGCAACATGCTATGACGTAATTGCTTTTGAATTATGCTCACCGCAAGAGACTACGAATGAGAAAAGCCTCACAAGCAAAATAAGGCAATAGCTAAGCACGCTTTCTTTGTACAAATATAGTCTATTTCAAAATTTTTCTATGTGCAAGTTTTCCTTTCATAAGCATTGTATGACAAATGTATGACATCAGTGGTGGAAGAAGGGTTTATTCTGAGAGCCATGAAATTATTTAAATTGATATTTCTTAACACAGCTGTTCCTTTAACATATGAGAGAAAAGATCGCTCTCCATTCCCACTGGAAGAGAGTTAATTAGATTCTCATCCACCTGTAGAGCCAATTAGGCTATTAGTTATAAATAAGACACCTGACAAACACAACACCTCTTTGCTCACAAGACTTTTATTTACAGGCTAATGCTGCACTTAAGAAGGTTGTTATTCACAAATACCCATTAAAATGGGCTGTTTAGTCTCAGCTCCTGGAGATTTTGCAAGCCATCTGACGATCGGTAGGTATTATTAAGCAGATAATACGAATGATTTGGGTTATATTGTACTATTCCTTTTGCTTAGTTGGAAGACTGAGGTATTTCAGTTGTGATATATCTAAAATTCTGCTAGGAACCTCCAATTTTTACCTACATATTGCAAATAAAACTGTCCGATGCACACCTACAATCAACAAAAATGCCTAAAATTCTGCTAGGAACCTCCAATTTTTACGTACATATTGCAAAGAAAACTGTCTGATGCACACCTACAATCAACAAAAATGTACTGAATCCCACGATTGACTTCCTACCACTGCTTCAGGAAGAAATCGGATCTTTCAGGGTACAAACTGAGAATGGTTTTAGTATTAAAGCTACTTTAGTTGGAAAGGGAGCTGCTATCACATAGGTATGATGTCTCCTTAAAAACAAAAAGACGAAAAGAGAAAAAAAAAAAACCCTTATCTTTTAGCAAAAGAGAATTCAGCTAGCAATTATTAATTATAAAGCTACTCTAAATCTTAAAGCTCATGATTCTGCTGAATTTAAAGGGGCTATCCTCAGAATGATAGAGAAGAGAAACTTGTCTCAAAGAGGACAGTCTTTGAGAAGGATGAATTAAATAGAAGTCATCAAAAAAGTTGTCAGTGTCAGTTTGTGCTGCTTATTTAAAGGGATACACTTGTCATGTAACATTTTGGTTTGGTTTTTTTTCAGAATGCTCTTTCATCATTTTAAAGTAGGGAAGACTAATCCTATATGACAGCTAACAGGCATAACCAATATGTTACTTGTCACAATATTTTTTTAAATATATATTCTTTGTCTTCTGTCTAATCATGTATTTTCAGGCATAAGTAGTAGAAACTCTGGATTTTAAAAACTGACAGCTTTTTGTGAATATTGAGATCAAATTATCAAATAATTTGAGGAGATGTACAAAATTGTATATGTAAATATTGGACATTACTTGGAAACTCTTTTGAAGGTGGATTTT
Organism: Podiceps cristatus; assembly: GCA_000699545.1. Lineage (NCBI taxonomy): Eukaryota > Metazoa > Chordata > Aves > Podicipediformes > Podicipedidae > Podiceps > Podiceps cristatus. The sequence goes on along the minus strand of JMFS01129430.1, from coordinate 16,521 downwards.
TTAACTGCTTATGGAAAGGTTTCTTCCACCTTCTAAAATACCTGGTGCTGTTCTAGAGGAGCAAGTATGAGCTTGAAAAGATAATGGTATAATTTAATTAGGTATCGATTTGGGTGATCACATAGTATGGTCTCTTGGTAGCATTCCTTCTTGGAAGGCATTTAACTGGCTTGATAAGTACTGTTCTCTATCATTGCTTGAGAATCTCTTCTGTGAAAGTGGTCAGCTGTCCAAAGTTGAATTGGGGATGAGGCACAAAGCACCCAGATCTTCCTTCACTCCTGTCGGAGCCCTATACATCAGGTTTAACTGAATCTTTTGTATCTGAATCTTCTTGTGGCACAAGAATCCAGTCCTTAGAATCTATAGAGAACTCAGGCAGGATCGGTGTGGAAAAAACTTTAAAGTTGACTCTGAGAAGGTGAGCTCTAAAGTTACATAGGGATTTTTATTGCAGCAATAAAATCCTCCATAAGTGGGATCCATTAAATACACAAAGCACAGAGGTGCTCAACAGCTGACAGAATTAGATCTTAGTTTTTTTGATCTGCTCTTTTTATTTTTTACAAGTTAAATGGGTGTTTTTGTTTAAAAATCCAAAGCTGGATGCATCTAGAGCAGAGAAGTACGACATCAAAAGCCAAGATGATCTACTTTGGCAACTCATGGGGGTCACGTAGGATTTTTTTTTTTCCTGGGAGCTGGATGTTAAATTTTTCTTGTTCATGTTAATTGTATATTTATTAACCTTACAGTAACATCCCACAGACCTCAGGTGGAAGCTGTTCTAGTATTGTGTGGCTGTGTTCAGGAGGTTCTTGATAGTACTGAAGTGAGGCTCAATTAAAGGAATTAACTAGTTGTAACTAAGTTTTAATTCAGGATAAAAGGACAATTTTGGCCTAGAAAAGATACTTGTAAGAGAGGACATCATCACTGTACAGTGTTTAGACAGTTCTTATGAATCTCTTTAGTTGCTGTAGTACAATACAGAATAACTCAGAGCACAGCTAATTACTGTGTTTAATCTGAGACCACCTAGTTTCAGCTGTACAGTCTTGCCAAAATGAAAGGTGACAAGTAAAATGTTATGAGTTCTGCATAAATTAATAGTGAGTAAAGAAAATTTTGAACAGATATGAAAAATTGGCAGTTATATTTGCATATTTACAAACCCACTTATTCTTAACCATATATTGGATTTATTTCTATTAAACTATGTAAAGCCAACTGAGTCTTAGCAGTTGGAGTTAAACATATCTCAAACCTTTTAAACAGTTCCAATCACAGAAATACTGGTACCAACACAGCCAACATGTAAACATTGGCTGTGAGGGTAACCACAGGCTTCCTCTTCCATTGTTTAGTTTTAGCACAAGGGTCTATTTTTCAACAATGTCCGTGTTACCCAGCTAGACCATCAGTCAACTATTTCCTTTGCAAAACCATTTTCATTCTGTTCCTCCTTCTGTTATCAAATGAATAAACAAGTTTATCTTGTTTATCTAGAACAAAGGTGCATTCTGTTCTGTTGGTTACCAAGACAAATACGGTACAGAAGAATCCGTTGAAGCATCCCTTTTTTGGATGAAAGCCCAGGGTTATGAGAACTGATCCTCGAGAGCACTGCTCAGATTTCAGCCCTCTGGTACTTAAAAGCCAAGTTACTATTCCAACCAACAGCTGTTACTCTAAGACCATATTTTGAACGACTAAGAGGAAAAAACACCTCTACTTACATCCTTGCAAGCTAGCTGAAAAATTGGCTTGGACTAATCTGTTGCTATGCTATAAGGAAATTGTAGGCCGATGTCAGATATTAATGCTGGAATCCACACATTTAAGGCAATATTTATACATTTATAAAAATCAAGGGGTTTTTTATCCTTTCTGGACTCTTGGTAACACTTCAGACAGAAGACTAAAGTAGTACTATCCAAATAAAAGCACCAAGCATTGTTTTATATCATACTTTTTGCATTCCCAGACCACAACAAGTGTTAATATGAATCTAAGAGTTGTTAGCCAAAAGCAATCCGATAACATCCTGCTATCTTGAAGAAGTATTCATACACATTTTCTTTCTGTCGCCAAATGTTTTAATACAGGCTTTCATTAAGATTAACAAATACAAGTGTACAGCCCCATTTCCTTCCCACCAAATCCTGACATGTTTTAGTTCCATAGGCAACACAAACAACACACACTTGCTCTGATTCCCTATAGATAAAGGAATTGGAAAAAGTAAATAGTTTGTATTAATATCTGCCGTTGTAAAGCTGTACATAAAGGTGTCATTATTTAAGAAATCTGCATTGCTTGGGACATATTAAATACAAGAATTTTTTTTAATCACTGATCACAGCCTCTCTAATCAGTCTCAAGTGATTCAAATTGCTCCTACTAGAAGTATACACAGGAGAGAGTACTTCAAATTTTCAAGGATGTACTCCAGACCATGGGCTTTATACAAGTGTTTCTCAAAAGGCCACCTTGCCCTTTTCTGAGATAAGTGTAATAAATATTCAGTTGCTAACAAAATATTCCTTGGAGCATATGCCTCCGCTGTGTTAGGTTGTCTCTAGACAAGGGGTGTATTACTCTTAACATCATCCAACAGTGCAGTCTCCTCATAATGAGGTCAGTAAAGGGGTCTCTCTCATCCTGCAAGAAAAAACAAAAACAAAAAGGCGAGAGAGAAAGAATAACCACTGAGATCTTTTCTGCTCCCAGAATTTTATCCTCAGCTTTGGCACAGAAATAAATCAGAAGTGTACTTTTCCCAGTGTCCAAAGGGTATTCTAAAGTACTTGTAGAAACTTGGAGGTCTGATGGAGATCTCGCTGATATGGATAGATCTTGCTTTTTGCCATAGCCGGTAGTGAAACTCCCATGCTTTCTTACAGTAGTGGAAGAATTGGGTCATTTTGACAGATTTCAACTTAGTCAAAATACACCTTTAACTCAGTGTATTTCAGTGGCCAATAAAGATGCATAGCTACCTAATATAATGTGACAGAGTCACACCTGGCCCAGTACTCTCCTTGACCCCGAACTGGATCATAATTGTAATCTAATTTATCCTAGTTCAGGGCTTATGCAAGTCCTTGAGCTATGTGAAGTTATTCTTCACCTCTCTTAGGGAAAATGAGCACATATTTCTTTCAGGCTTTTCAAGGCTTTTTTCAGATTTCTGGATCCTCAATTACTGTTGAAAAGAATAGGAAAAATCCAAAGGGCTATGCAGCAAAATAGGGGTCTGTAACTCCAGTTAAATTTCTACTAGTTAGTTTAATGATACATAAAGTATGAATACTGCAACAGATAATTGAGCAAATTTTTTTAGTCCTATTTCACATCTGCTTTTGCTTACCTTTACCTGTAAGATTTCCACTTATATTATGGAACACCTTTCAGAAGTACTTTGTAGTTCAATTACACATCCTTTAGATGAGTTGCTAGGAAAACATTGCTAGTATGCAACTTCTGGCCTTCCATAAAGGAAATAAGAAAGATGCAAATTTAAAAATAGCATTTATAATGAGAAAATAAACTTTTAATCAGCATTTTAGTACACCACAGAAATGCTTACTGGGCTAAAGATCCAAAGAAGGATCATTCGGGTCATACAAGTACTCCGCCAAAGCATAGTTTCACATTGTCGTGGTTTAACCCCAGCCAGCAACCAAGTACCACGCAGCAGCTCACTCGATTCTCCCCAGTGGGTTGGGGGAAAGAATCAGAAAGGTAAAAGTGAGAAAATTCATAGGTTAAGATAAAGGCAGTTTAATGGGGAAAGCAAAAGCTGCGTGCGCAGGCAAAGCAAGACAAGGAATTCATTCACTGCTCCCCATGGGCAGGCAGGTGCTCAGCCACCTCAGAGAGAGCGGGGCTCCATCACGCGTAATGGTTACTTGGGAAGAAACGCCATCACTCCTAACGTTCCCCTCTTCCCTCTTCTTCCTTCAGCTCTATACGCTGAGCATGACGCCATACCATATCGAATATCCCTTGGGTCAGCTCGGTCAGCTGTCCCGGCTGTGTCCCCTCCCAAATCCTTGTGCCCCCCCCAGCCTCCTCGCTGGTGGGGTGGGGTGAGGGGCAGAAAAGGCCTTGGCTCTGTGTCAGCCCTGCTGAGCAGTAACAAAATCACCCCTGTGTTATCAGCACTGTTTCCAGCACAAATCCAAAACACAGCCCCATACCAGCTACTGGGAACAAAATTGACTCTATCCCAGCCAAAACCGGCACACACATTGCAGCTATATGCTAAATGAAACCATTATTCAAGGAGAACAGTCTTTAATTGATATCTAACTATTAATGGAAGACAAGAAAATACTTTCTTGGTTTCAAGTAATACAATTTAACTTGCCAGGTGAAGAAACTAAGCAGATCCACATCTAAGCTAATCTGCTGGGTCCTGTGTGTTATCTAATGCTGGAACAGATCCAGTGCTGTTTGCACCACTTTTGAATTGCAAGCGATGCTGTATGGGTGTAACTGTTTCACAAAATCATTTCCACAGAAAAGGTGTCTTCCTTGTTGCCAAAAAAACCCACCAACAAAGTAGGATAAAAATGCATTAGTCAGACTCTAGGAGAGTATTAAATGCTTTGGTCTTCTCTTCATGCTTCGTGTGGTACCAACAGACACCTGTTTCAAGAGATTAGCAACTTAACACAAGTCTTATTTTTGCTCTCAGGATTAGAGAAGGCTGTTACTTAGGAGTTGTCTAAGAAAATACTGAAGATATGAAAACATGAAAGTTAAAAAAACAAAGCAACCCAAAAAAACCCAACAGTGTTTACCTAGTAAAACTGTGTTGAGTGTTAATTTACTAACAAATTTATTATTTTAAATCTCTTTTCTGACACATTTGATTTAGCTCCTGCGGCTTCAGGAGAACATGGATGCCACTGTTTGTTATCACAGAGAGACTATTGGCACCACTGAGTGCTTACATAAATGAAGCTGAGTATAGTTTCAAAATGGATCATCCAACAAACTGTAAAGAGATAAATATCCAAATGAATTAAAATAATCCAGCATAAAATATCCCATTGTTTTAAACAAACCTGAAGCTACTGCAGAATTAAGTTTGCTGCAAAAAGGAGCCTGATGCCTTGTAAATCTCTTCTGTTTGCTTGGTGGGTTTGGAGGTGTTTTGTGGGTTTCTGTTTTAATAATTTAGGGTTGCCTTTTTCATATTGTAAAGTAAATTCCTTATGTCTTTTCTCCCACTCTTGGCAATGGAGGATCACAGTTGTTTTCTATACTTTTTACATTTAAACAACAAAATCTGTAGTTATAATCACAGCTCTAAATGCGCCAGCAGTAATTAGTTGGACACAGTTCTGTGAATGTAAAATGTAATGAAATTCAAGAGCATATATGTTATAAAATGCTCTAAGAGCAATAAGTGTAGTCATCCAGGTTCTTAGTATGAATCAGCACAACTTCGTTATTTGCAGCAGTGCTGGATCAGTGCAGCTCACCTCATAGTATGAGATCTACAACGTGGGTTGAGAGTAAACTTTGGCTCCAGTTGGGTCAGAGTTTTTCAGAATGTGTTTTCTAATGGGAGAAGAGAGTATGACTGCTTTAAACAGCTGATATGTACCCTTTAATGAAAGGAAACATATTGTCTTAGATGAAGATTTCTAGGGGATATTATGCCTAAATAACTAAAGGACAGGTAGAGGCAGGGGGTGGGGAGGGGAAGGCGGCACCCAAATTTTAGGAAGTTCTGTTTTCTGCAAGGTTTTGTTACTGCTTGTTAACCTGATGAAAAATGTAAAATAGAATGTGGTAGACCTTGATTCCCAAATTCTGTGAATGTCAACAAAAAATTATGCAGCATTATTGGTCTCAAGGGTTTGACTGCAGGCAATAAATTAATTTCTGCAAACACAACAGCAAAATGTAAATCTTCTGAAGGAGGCCTGCAATACCTGGAAACTAGCTTGATGTTTGTTTTTTTCCTGGGACTATATAATTTTACTTTATGCAAGTGAATTTTCATTTTTGGTAGATAAATAATTGACCACCCGTCAGATTCACACAGGAGAGAAATTGCAAGTTTTATTTTCCTTTCTTTGATCTGAGGGCTGGCTCAAGGCTGCTCTGATCCCAGCCCAGTTCAGCTCATCTGATGACTAGCTTCAGGAAGCCCGTTCTGAAGCTGAGAACTGCAATTCAGTGATACGGTTACATCAAAAGATCTCCACAAGCCAGAACTGGAAGACCATGGCATAGCACTGACTGCCTGCTTCCTTAAGAGTCTTCTAAACTGTGGGAATACCCAAGAAACAGAATAAAGAATCTTCTGGTTTCCATTTACCAGTATAGAGATAAATTAGAGATAATTAATCATGGGAGAAAAAAGAAAAAAATAGTTTGTGATCAGAAATATATGTTGTGGGGAAATGCTTTTTGGTCTATGGACCATTTCAAAGGCATCTCTGAAAGGGTACTGCTTGATAATAGGCTTTAATTTGCTGTAAATGATTTACACCTCCACTAGTTCCCAATCCACAAATCGAAAACTGCTGAACACTTTCATGGACAGATTCTGTGATGCGGGGAAGGGACAATCTGCAGGAAATGTCTTGGTCCTAGATCAAGCCAGATATCGCTCTGCAGCACATTGCTGTTCCTGGTATGTGATTTGGGATGTATGTACACAAACAGATGCACTATTTTGAAGAACTATGGCAGAAGAGTTTAAAAAATTAGCCTGAAAGTTTGAAAATATTGCAAATGTTCAACTCTTGAGAAATAAGGAAAGAAAAAGAGAATGAAGCAATGAGCAATATATTTTTCTTTAGGGTATTTTTTTATATATTCTCTCCCTTCCAAGCAGAAGCAAACAATTTCTTCTCTAGAGCCCTGAAAGGTTAATCACTTGCAAGAAAATAAGGATTGGAAGAATAGCTAAGTACAAAATGCTAAAAAAGTCAAATGTCTAGGGATAAAGCAAAATAACAAAGCAAATACTTCTGTGTTTTTTAAATTGCTATGTATTGTGTCTTTGTGCAGACAAGTAAGCATATTAGTTTGCCATGCATTACCTTTTGCATGAGGGGAATAGTCACTGGATGCAAAGAAAAAAGTCAATTCGGAAGTGGTGAAAGACTATGACTAATATTCAGCTTTTTAGTGAGCCACTGCAGTACGACAGACAGTGAGCGCTCTGCTGTCGGAAAGCACACTCCCGTGTGTGGCCACCGCGAGCAGACACTGGCTAAACTCCTTTCAGAGTTGCCAAGCCATGAGAGTAAGTTCTGCATAAGCAGACACTCAGCAGGTTTAATGGTAGAATATATTCAGAGGTTATTATACCATCCCGTTCCTAACCATCTCATGGGCTAGGAAAAGTAATTGGATCATTACAGGTAGAAATCTGTTCTCAAAAAACACCATTTTCTCTCCATGGCAGCCTTGTCTGGGTCTTTCTCAAGATATTAAAAGAACTGATTTTCAAAACTTGCTCAGAAATCCCTAGGGTGGATTTGCATCTGGACATTGAAAGCCTACCAGCTGGAGACAGTCAAGATCTAGTATTTCACCTATAACTTAGGGGCCAGGGGGAAATGAAGAATTTTTCAAGGTTTATAATAGAATTCCCGAGACCTAGTCTTAAATTTCTCTTTTCAGTAGATCAACATAGTTGCTTAAGCCTTTCCTAGTGCTGGAGACAGAGAATCAGTATGTTTTTCACACACTTTGGATATAGGGCCCAGGAATGAAACAGTACTTTAAAACTCTGGCTGATTATTTCAGAAAGTTGACTTTTGAGTTTCTGTAGTAAAAAATGCTTAGTATTAGAACCTTCTAATTTGCAATATACACTTGTTGTTCGTAATGAGAAGTCTGGAGATTTTTTTTTTTTTACTATTATTATTTAAAAATAAGTTTACTCTTTAACTACTTACTTTCTGCTAATTTGTTTCATGCTGCTCTGAGTCTTCATGACTCCTATGCCCACAAAGCATACAAATTTGGAGAAGCTGGTTTGCAGAAGTGCAAATTCAACCTCTGTGTTGTCCTGCTAATTTTTATCACTTTCTAATCTACAGTTAAATGATTGGAAGAGACTGCTTTAGTGGAAAATGCAAGCTTAATGAAATACCTACTAAACTATGTTCTCGATTACACACTCTGTAAGTCATGTTCCTGCTATATGTTGTAGTCTGCTTTCATTCACTTGATTCCTATAGACCAGTGTTCCTGCAATCCAAGCCAATCCCGAGAGGCAGAACGAGACTGGGTTTTTGGCTGCAGCCCATTATGTGGCTGACAATGAAGCCATTTAAACAGAAAGTGGGTTTTTTTCACATAGTACACATTGTGACGGAAACCAGATTTATTGCTTGAATAACCTGACCCTTTTCACAGTTGGGCCCAATTTGGTTGATCTTGTGAAGGATTGTACATCCCAGGGCAGCATGTCCTGTTGATACAGTAAATGATCTGACCTACATTTCAGATGTATCAGAGCAACATTTAATTAAAATGCATACATTCTGTATAATGTAACAACAGAACTGAGGCCAATCCTGGCTTCCAAGGAAATTATCTCTGCTAACCAAAAGTTATTTTCCCTCTACACTATGTAACTGTTTCTTTTATTAAACTTATTAAAACTGGTTTAGGCTTTGATGTTCTACAGCTTTTGGGCTGATGTTTTCATCAGATATTATTCATCCTCCTGAGGAATACGTTCTTCTCTCAGAGCAAATACTGGCACTGCTTAGTAACTTATTCCAGTTTCAAATTAAGTGCATTTAAATGATATCAAATTGACGGACCTGGAAATGATAGTTTTCTATGCACTGTATCCACAGGACAGAAATGGCACAAACTGTAGTACTGTCAGATTTTCTTTATTACTCTAAGTGAGCACCTGTTAAGTGAGATGGTGGTTTGTTCATTATATTCTTTATATATTTTTATATATACCTCCTTCTTGCATCTTCCATATCTGGAATCTTGTCTGGTGTCTTCTTACCATCAGTTTTAATGACAAACTGCTACATCCTTACACTCATTCCGGCTATGAAAGTTTATCAAACAACTGGGGTTTTGTATAGGTAAGAAACTAATCCCGGAGGGTGATTCCTTTCATTCTTCTGTGGGCAAGCACAGTGGAGAGGATAGGAGGGAACTGATTTCAAATAAGTTGATAAAGAAATTTGATGTTGTTCTGGGAGGTAATGGTTCTACAATGAGGACCAAGAGATTTTTGGAAGCAGTAAGAACAGAGTCCCTGGATTTACTTCAATGACAAGAGCCAATTTAGGCTCATTGAAAAAGCCGTGTCCCTGAATTTTAAGAGCATTTTATGAAGAACATGAAAATAGTTTTCATTTTAAAACCAGTAATGTTACTTTTTCCTTTGGAGAAAAGCATAACATTTCTAGATTTTATTGTTGTTATAATGATGATGTTACAAATTCCACATACAAACATAAAGAAATTATTAATTTCTTCAGGCCAAAGGATATCTTTTTTTATTTTTTTTTCCTGGTAGCAGAACTCAAATGTGCTCCAGACTGCTGAAAGAAATTGAATTTGGGTTGCCAAAGACCAAACTGTATGTTTAAGTGAACGTCATACACTGGTCTTATGGTTAGATACCACATTTCCCTTTTCTAAGCCAAACCCATGCTTGTTCATTGTCCCTTTTGCAATTCCAGATAAGTAATAGTTAAAATGGGCAGCTACATACCGTACCCGCATTTTTTTTAGAGCATCAGACACTTTCCAGATGTTGTGTGGGGGACAGAATTCACAGCAGACTTCATTTCTCTTTCAAGCACTGTTAGCAATAAAGCAGCTTGATGGTTTAGACTGGCATTTTCTGCTTCTCTCTTGTCACATGCCACAATGTCATATTATTGCTTCCAGACATGTAACAAGTACATCTGGACTATAATTAGTTTTTTCATCTCTGCCATTTCTAACAAATAGAGGGTTTCACAACCTTTTCTCCATCATGGTTAGAAACTTTCTCCTTATACCTTTCCAAGACTTGTACATGATCACCATATGCTCATTTTTTCTTAATCCCGTACTGGTTTTTTCCCTTCTTCAGTTTTTAATCCAGTAGATGTATCTATGGGGATTAAGTTTATTCCCCCTTTCCCCTTCATTTTTTCTATGCTAAATTATCCCAAATTCTTTTCTATCCTATTATAAGAATAGACTGTGCATGTCTTCTGCGAACTGTCTTAATAGCCCTTCCCTGCTTGCACGGGCCTTGCTTTAATATTTATTGCACATAAAGGCAGAAAGCATTTCAGGTTAATATTTTTAATTTTGTATTTACAGCATAAGTGAACTTTTGACGGGGTGTGAACAGCAAAGGATTCGCAGTCCTAAACTGGACTCATTAATCTGAACAAGGTATCAGATCTGAGAGAAGCTGAGGAGGGGGCAGAGCAGAGCAGCTGTCTAGAAGCTGAGTAGGGAAGGAACAGGCTAGTGGTGCTTCCGATACTTCGCTTTCCTAAGGCTGCGGAGCTTCTGCTAAGCTGTGATCAGGGAACGAAGCCACGCTAGCAGGGCTTGGTCTGAGAAGGCAGGTAGCTAAGCCACCTGAAGCAAGGCCTGGGAATTGAATCAAGGTCGCTTTCTGGTCTGAGTTTTTTCCGGGGCTGAGCTATGACCCCAGAAAAGGTAAATCTGTTACAGTGTCTGAAGTGAAAGAATGACTCTGTAAGGATGATTGAGGCATGGGAGACGTATGTGAAGGGATAACATGGCTATGCAAAGCAAGTTTTTGATGTTTAACATACTTTTAAAAAGTTTACACATCTTGGAGGATGCTTGGTGGGGAAGAGAACTGAAACTGAATGCAAATAGTTATTTGGTCTTGTTTGTTAATAAGTCAAAATGTGCTGTCAATATTTTTCCTTAAGAATAACTCCTAAAAGAATCAAAACATGTTTAACTGATTCCAGTCTTAGCCCATAGCGTCACAGACAAATTCTAACTCAGGCCATTACCATCTATGTTTTCCCTGTAACTATTGCTGTAGAAGCAATAAACTTCCCAATTTGTCTTAAAGATCTTGTGGGCCCTGTTGAACTCTGCCATACAACTTGCCAAAGATGCATTTCTGAGGAATGTCTGATGTAACTAGTCCATGTTGCTTTGTGATAGGGAAGGAGACTTCTAGCAGGACAAGCATCAGATAAAAGGTAAAATGGTATTTTCTTGTCCTTGGGTGAAAAAAAACAAAAACCAAAAAAACCCAAGAAAAACCAACAACAACAAATGACACAACCCCCAAAACAACAAAACACAACAACAACAACAACCCCCCCCAAAAAAAACCCAAACAAAAACAAACAACCCACACTTTAAGAATTATCTATATTTTGACCATTGAGAAATCCACCCTTTAATTATTGGTATGTGGTAAACTTGATCATGTTCTAGACGGCTGTTTGCATTTCTGTCATCTATTTTAATTTATATTTCTATTACAAAAATGTCACAGAGAATTTATAGTAGAAGTGCCTGGGTTTTTTCCACTGTCACACCTGCTGCTTGTAAACTGAATGTTTTGACTGCTTCAAGTAAGATCTAGAGTTCCAACAGACACAAACCCTATTTTTGTGCATTTGTATTTTTAGGGTATTTTAGGGTAGCCTTGATAGGAGACAGCATTCATGTAACTTTTTGAAAACCAGCATCTAAATAACAAAAGCTGGGTGTAAAGTGACTGGTTATACTGACTCATATTAATAATTTATGACTTTCCATTTATGAAAATTATACTTACATATGCTTGGTCTTGCAAACTACCATGGTTGGGCCTTCATCTTGACTTAGCTCTTCTAAGTTGCTCTGTGGGGAGTTTTGCTCTGTGGAGTAAAAAGGATTGTGAGCCGTAAGGAAATTATGGAGATGAATTCTCAGTCCTCACAAGAAGATAATAAATGGATAGTAGTTGGGGGAAATAGCAGGAGATAAGCCTATCAGTGGCTAATCCTTCACCCTGTTCTCTTCTCCAGCCACTCTTCCCCACCCTTGCCAGAAGGTCTCCAGGTTCCAACTTTTTCCTGGCACCACAATTGAAGGTGCAGCTTGGACGTCTACAAATGCACTGTAGATAGATACGGTAAGAAGTTAGTTACTCAGTCTGGGAGCTTAAAAACATATTACAGCAGTGCTAATGCCTCTGTATGGCAGAAAAGAAACAGACTGAATGAAAGTGGAGCTCAGAAGTTGTGTTGGCTGAATTCTGGCAGCTGTTGGACCTGCCCGTGCACCGTGCAGGCATCTGAGTGATGCCGGCTCTTCCTCTCTGACATCAATGGATGCAGAACACATGGGGGGTGTTTGAACATCCCTCTGCCTGACAGTCTCATTTCCTGCAGCTCCAGTTGCTGTAGGACTAAAAAAAACAAACAAAAAATAAAATTTAAGGTCTGTTCATGTTGAGTGTCTCTGTGGAGTAGGCACCAGGCGTATTTTCTGGTGCTTACCTTTTAAGATAGCATTGGCTGCTGATTTTTCCCTAGCCATACTGCTGTTCTCAGTGATCTGAGAACACTAACAGCCCTCCAACATTTTGACCTTTTCTGCTTTTCATTTCTGAAGAGCTAACAACAAATACTTCTTCTCTCATCTAAATAATTCTTTTCCAAAGATCTCTTATTTTTTTCCAAAGAAAATAAACTGTCATCTTTATAAACCTCTCATCATTCTGACTGTTCTTCTTCTGAACTCTATGTTTGTCCTTTTCTTTAAAAACACATTTTAAACTGGATGTTGTCTTGGCCCAGTGAGATCCCACTAGTATCAGCTAGAATAAAAGAATAACCCCTTTCTCATATGCTTATTAATATGCCACAGTGTCATGTTGAGGTTTACTTTTTTTTTGCAAGAAGTTACCTGCTTTGGATTTTTTGGTTCACTATAACACCAAAATTATTTTCTGCCCTACGACTTCTGGTCAATTATCTCCTCCCCTTCATCTGTGCTTATGTCTGCTTCTCAAGTGTGGATTTTAGCCTCTGTTGGCTTCCACCTTTTATTTCTGGACCATCTGTCCAAGATATCAATACCATGTTTATCATCACCTTTAAACCTACTACAAAACTCTTGCCTTTTTGGTCTCGAAATGTGCGTCCCTTTCATTATTCAAGTACTAAATAATGGTAGACATATGAACTGCCCTCTCTCCCATGGGACATCTGAGGGCAAATCACTTTTGCTTTCCTGCAGGATGAGACATATACAGAGACTTTCTACTTGTTCTTTCTCTGGTTCTCCATGACATTCTTATAAAGTCTTGCCACACACAGGGTGTAGCTACAGTCACATTGATGGTGCTGGACTTGAGATGGATCTTTCTACCTGGCCCCCTTCCATGGCAGGAAGGAGGAGGTATGAGACTTCCGTAAGGCATAAAAGATACAGAAATAGATTTTGGTAACATTTAAACGAGTTAAGCAAAGGGGTGTGGGGGTGTCAATAATACTTTAAGCTTTTTCTTAGAACCTGTTTTCTTCTCATGTTCCTTTTTTTTTTTTTTTTTTGGAGTTAGGATACATGATACTTCAAGTAATAAAGAATTCATGGAAGAAAATCAGATTATTGTGGATAACTTACTCTTTATGCAAACCTAGTGGTAGTTCAATATTAAATATCTCCTGTTTTCTTCTAGATTTGCCAATAAAGTCAGTGAATAATGATAACACATACGGACATGCTAGCAGCAGAGAGGTTGCAACAAGCAAAGCTTTCTTGTTCCGTGTGTTGGAATGACTTTTCCAGGAGTTTCTCTTAGGCAGTTCACCTATTTTCTGTGGTTAGAGATATAAAAACCAATTCTACAGTGCTTTACTGAGACCTCTTACCTTAACATATTCTTACTACTTTGGGGATATTAGTAATTGAAGAGATTTTAGTGAGTTTATATTGGAGTCCATCAGATGTGCGTGAAGGCTGTTTTATTCTGGTCCCTCAATAGTGAACATAAATGATACTCACTGCAGGGGCAAATGGGGTTAGGGTGACCATCTGGAAGTCTCCTGTTTATGTAAAACCCTTATTATTTTTCTATAGGAATTTGTACCAAATCAGCTGTAAATTTTGAGATTCTAGCTGAAGGAAAAAATGTTTTGGTTTTATGTATTCTATCTTTCTGTCATGATTGTGACTCAATTTAAAAAGTTCAGACTTATGTTTGTCCAAAGAGGAACATGCTTGACTTAATTGAATTACAGAACTAGAGTTATTTGATTAATTCAAAATACTCATTCTCAATTGTTCTAAATCTTTCAAAAAAACCCATAACTACTTTTTTACCTAATCCAGCTGTTTTAAAAAGTAAAAAGAAAAGCTTAAATGCTTTAAACTTCACTTCCGTTTCTGCTTTAAGTGAAAGTTTAGTGAGATATCTCTCTGGAAATTGTGTTTCTTCCCTCAGTGAAACTAACAAGCAAGAGTTGAAACATTATTATTTCGTCTTGTTTGCTAATCATCAGTGATCAAAGAGTAATTTTTTTCTTGCAAGCTACTTAATTCTAAGTTTCATACTCAGTATGCTGAATCTGATCTTGAAGTTAGTCCAGGCAATTTAGTGTTATCTTTATCAATTTTGTGTGGTTGGTGATTTAATAACTAAAATAACCCTGTCAGAATTCTTGCATTTAATGTCCTGGCTTAAAACTTTCCATTCTTTTAACGGATTAAGAGGACAGCATGTTTTCTTGTACTTTGTCAAACATCATCTCAGACCAACACCACTAAATTTTCAAGAACCTTAAACCATGAAAGTGCTGTCATCTGCTTTGTTTCAAAACCATTTTATGGGGTTTTAGCACAGAGGACAGTTTCCTGGAAAAATGAATATGCAATTTTAGCCTACTTTACCCTGGGAATGTCAAGGTCTAGTTTGAACTACATTGCAGTTAATGGGGACAGTTTTCTATTACTTTTGATAGGGATTTGATCTTGTTGCCCCACGTTTCCTCTTTTCTTCCCTCAGAGAGAGCAGCTGTGAGTAGATTTATGGCAGTCATGTCCAGATTCTGTGAATGATGTTCAGAATTTTACTGCACTGCACATGTTACATAGTTCACTTGTTTAAGACTGAAAATGTAGTTCTTGTATCCATTGCCTATGCTGTATCTTGAAATAAAACAAGGGATTTCCTTCCACTGGAAAATAAGTAGCTCTTTTATTGTAATTAATTGGTGGCAACGGAGTTGCTACATAACATTATGCGTTCTTAAATAATACAGTGTTGTTATTATGGGTATTAGCATAGTTTTTCCAAAAGTAACATGCTGCATAATTCCATTTGTATAGCTCCCTGTCATTCTTGAAATGGAGGAAATATGATGCTGATTCTGTTTGCTTCAGCAATTATGCAAGGATCTGAAAGAGTTCACTTAAAGTCTCCAAAAGGATTTGCTGCTCCTATGAAATGAGGCTCTGTTCAGCATGTTTTGACATGCCATTGGGTAAACAGCCAAATCGGTACATTGTACAAAGATGCAAATCTTCTGAAGCAATTGCTCAACAAATGGTATGGCTCAAGAAGACAGTTTGATTCCTAGCTGTACAGCAGAGTAGTGTCCTTTACAGTAAAACTAATAAAAATAGTAAATACCTAGAGGCTATAGTGACAGATGCGTTACAAAATCAGTTGGGCAAGCATATGTCCTTCTTAAAAGTGATCGGGCAATTTCTACAGCAACAAGGAAGGTCAGCTCCTCCGATACAGGGAAGCCATCCTTCTCACCAGGTGCAGTGCCAAACGACTCGTCGGTTTGTTACGGACTTGCTAACTGGCCTAACAACCTCTTCGTATGCACAGATTAATCTATGTGTTTTAGCCATTTACCTGACGTGTCTTTTCTGTTTCAAATGTGACATCCCCAAATTAATACCAAAAGACTAATCCCAGTCCTAGGTAAAGGTACAGATTTACCTGAGATTGATCTTAAGGTTGGGGGGGGAGGGGCATATGATTTTATTTTCATTTGTTGCTGCAGATCATCTAATTACTGGGAAACTAAAAATAATAGAAGGGATGTTGTAGAACAACAAGTCTTGGAAAACTTTTGTTCAAATCTCTCTCTTCAGCTTCTCTTCCTTTTACAACAACATACACAACACTCCTGGATTTGATGTGTTTGTCTTCCTTTCCTCTCTCTTCTAATTTTTTATGATGCTTATTTAGATTCCTTTTCTTAGTACGAAATAATCTAAATTGCTTTCTTCAGGCTTGGGTTTCCACTTCTACTTAACTGGAAAGCCTACAGAGCAATTCTGTATTTTATAAAAAATGCATTCTGTGTTTCACATGCTATGGCTTCTCCTTAACAAGGAAATGCCATGCTACTGTATACCGCATGGAAATGCCCACTACACTCATCATGTCAGTATCTATTTTCTCTTGTCATTTAATAAAGGTTGTAAAGAATTTTTTACATAGATCTTAGATTACTTTTCAAGATCACAAATCATAGAATCATAGAATAGTCTGGGTTG
>JMFS01129429.1:0-25937 GCA_000699545.1 Podiceps cristatus | reverse complement strand
CCCAAAACGTTCTATGATTCTATGATTCTAACCTGCCTTATTTGTAAAAACCTTAGTTCTTTGTTTCTCAAATTTAAGCAGTATGGAGCTACATGATACCTCTAATGAGGAAGTCAGATTTTTCTCTCTTGCTTCTTGCTAAAACTCCTTGACTATTTACCTTAACAAATACTTGCTGAAAACACAAGTTAAATATTTATATATCACATTTTCAGAAACAGTGAAAACCATAACTTTCTTACTGATGTGTAAACCTTCTTCTGAATAACTTCATTTAAAATAGTGTGAATGACATTATCTTTACTTGTGAAATTGAGAACAAAGATTTTTAACTGAGTTGTACCCCATTTTATCTTCTTCTCTTAATTCCTTTGTGATGCTCCTTCTCAAACCCTTACATATAATTATAGTATGTTCTCACCAGTGAATGATTGTAAATGTGTGGATTTCATATATATATATGCATTTCTTCCTTCCTATCTATGCTATGCTAGCTAGGTTTTCTGTTTGTATGTTGAAACAGTTAACTGCTCCTGCAGAAGTACTGAATTAAATAACTTTTTTTGTAACATCTAATAAGAAAATGAGATAAATGTTATTTCGAGAGACTGTGAGAAAGGAGTTATTTCTTAAGTTACTTTTTCACTGTGTCATTTGCTGTGTAGCTTGACAAGACCTTATACTCGTTTTCTTATCTGAATATGTATCAGAATTTCCCTGACTTAAAGGAAGTACAGATTACTGAACACTAGATTTTGCTCCATTTTTTGATGTACAATTTAACTGCTTATCTTCTGGTCCTTCCTTAAAAAGTTTTAGCTGTCAGGAATGCTGTCTGTTTCTTTTTATTTGAACAGTTGGCTATTTTAGTTTCCAAAGCCAACTATTAGATGAATAGATATGGATTTTAGATGTATAATTTATTGTCTATTGCATTGTGGTTATAGAGGAGATGAAATTTAGTTGAAAAATTTTCTATGGAACGCAGTCCTTGAGACTGTATATATCCATGGAGAGTAATAATTTTGGTGGCATGTTTTATGTTGTAAAACATGTTTCTTGGTAACAAGTATAAAACAACATTTCATTTTGAAGTTTATTTTATGTTATACATTCCTAAATTAAAAAATCTGTATTAGAAGAAATATTTGAAGCAATCAAAAGTGTATTGAGGGTCAAAGCTTCTAGGAAAATTTGGAATCTCAGATATTTCCACAAATCTGGCATTCCAATATCTAGACAATTTAACGGTTTTATTTCAAATTTACATTTTATTATGTGAGTGTTGTGGCAGTGTGCTTTAAGCTAAAACCACCAGTGGTGGTTGTGATATCTGCATCTGGCTTTAGGCTGGACTTTGGGGGACAGATGGCAACACAATAGCTAAAGCCTGTATGGAGCAGAGACCCAGCCGTCTTGCTGGTATGCAAATATGACTGTAAATCAATCATTTTACTCTATAAATAGTGGACAGCCCAAGCCCCATTGAGCTCTCCTGCACAGCAGCGGGCTGCATGACAGGATCTCCCCTTGAGGAGGGACACCTCTCAAGGTTCCTCCTGTAGGTTGAGAGATTCCTTGCCAAAACAGAACCTCTGGAAGTGACTAATAGCATGCTAAACTTTGAACTCTTAGCTAAGTGATATAAAGGATTGATTGTGCATATATAATCCTTTAGACATAAACTGTTGACCAAGTCTAGGACTAGGACTGGATCCAGCTGCACCTAAACTCCTCTTTGAGAAGGAGTTTAGAAAGCAAGGGGATCCTTTCTGAATTTCATGACTTAACAGGAGGGTCTCCCTGACAGCGTTGTCTGACTCTGTCTTCTATGCAGTAAATAATCTTTACATTGAATCTCATTAAACTAGTGTTGCATTTACCACTGAACTGAGTTAACTCATTCTTTCATATCAATAAAGTATTTTGCATTTCTCTCTTAGAAGTGAAGTGCATCACTCCATCCATGACAGATTTTTGACCATATCTCTTTCACATCTTGATAAAGAATGTATGAATAATTCATAAATTGATCTCAGAAAGTCACAAGAACGATGTAAATTGGAGCATATTTCCTTAGTAGATACTGAAGTGACCTTTAAACTAACATACTGATTTGGTTACTCAGTTGAAAGGGGAGAAAAAACTATTTACATTTTATGTTAAAAATGGCCACCTGCTTCAGTCTATCACATATTTAAATTCTTTTTGACCTCCAGTCTCATTTACATTATGTCATTCTAACAAAACTTTTGTAATGATGCTATGGTTGAATCAGCTAAAATTGGCCACCTGACATTAATGACATTAATGTTGAAAATAAGCCTTTTAGAATAAGTAATTAGATACATTTTATTGTACATATCATATATTACACAACTTATACACATTTCTCTTTGGTTATTATCAGTGTAAAAACCAACCCTGTAGCATTATTACTCTAATGGATTCTATTTTGCACCTGAGCTTCACAGATTTTTCAAAAACCTGAATTACTATTGTCCTTGTAAAGTATTTATAAAGATTTTTAGACTTTGGTCTTTTTTTGTTGTTTTTGTTTGGTTGGTTTTTTTTTTGTTTGTTTGTTTTTGTTTTTGTTTGTTTTTTTTCCATTCACGGTCTTCCTCATCTTTTTCATAAAGAAAGGTAATTCCACCCCTGCAAGACAGCTGCAAAGTTCACTGATACATTTCTGGACTGTGGAGATCAGATGTTCTTATTTATTGGTCTCATCAAACTTTCCAGTGTTGTAAATATAATCTGCTCTACAACCTCAGGTTTGCATAAATTGTGCCTGAGAAACTGCTGGCTAATGAAGTCCCACTTTTGCAGCACTGTTGGTACTTCCAGGTTCTCTGTGGCCGTTGCTGTTCATTACAACTACCACCCAAACTGCCCATTTCCCTGTTTGGTTCCTCCTTAAGTATTTTGCATAGTTCTCTTCCATAGTTCTAGTGCACCAGCTATAGTTAAGGTCAAGCAGAGAGTGAAGTTTCTTCAGTATTAATATTTTATATTTCATGGTCACTCATATGTAAAAAACTCAGTTTAAATTTCAGTCAGGTTGTATTATTGAGACCAAAATTAACAGTGGATTCACTTACTGCAGGCTTCAGGTTAATGCTGATATACTGCATCTGTTTAATGACTATGCCCACCTAGATTTTTGCACTCTTCCCCCCTGCTCCATGAATGCAACAACTGGAATATGCGTTTGTCCTCTTTAAACACATATGTACAATTACTCTATTTTTGCTGTTAGGGAAACTGAGATATAAATATGTGAGTGATTTTCCTAAGGTCACATAGGAAATTGGAGGAGAAATAATTTCCCCAAGAAGTTTGTCAGATATTAGAACCTCTTTTTTTTTTGCTCAAGGGTCTGTACACAATCTGATCTATGTATACATGAATGGCAGAGTAGCCTCTCCTGGTAGAGGTGTGTATGCTTCATTTTAAGTGTTTAATTCATATTTTTTCCCTTAGTAGGGACAAATAATAGGATTACATAGTAAGATTACAGAAGAAATCAATAAAAGGGCAGTAATTGCATGTGTCTTCTGCATTTGTCTATAATGACAGTGGAAAAAACAGGGACAGTGCATAAGATATTTTTATTATCCTTGGGAACATTAAGAACTTTTTATTACATGGTTTTAATCATAGTTTTATTCAGTCAGTTTTTAAAATTACAAAATCTTTCAGTTGTGAGAATAACATTTTTTGTAAATACTTGAACATTTATGTTTCCTTAATTCAAGAAAATAAGGATTGCAAAAAATCCCTAAACCACATAGCTACATAAAAATAGATACATTACATGTTTTTGTAAAATTTATGTGTGTATATATAAATATCTTTATTTTTCCTTAGAAATGTTAACCTATTTTAAAGCACAAATTCAAGTACATTTTCTGGATGAAATAAAAAAAGAAAATTAAACACAGGAAATACTGCAGTTTGGAATGAATAATAAGACTTTAGTTCTTAAAGGAACAATGCATGAGTGGGGAGAAGAGACAACTAGGACAATTTTTTGACAAAGTTTGTTCTTTCCATTCCTGGACTCAGAGTTTAATGGTATCCTAAATTACCTAAACCACTAGGTAACACTGAGGGAGTGGAGTCTTTTGATACTTGCCAAAGAGAGTCAATAACCAATGTCAGGTAAGAAGGGAAAAACACACTGTGTTTGAGTCTTTTGTTTGTCTCACAAAAATCTTCCTTTATTTTTTGGAGGGAAAAAAAACAAAATATCTTTTAAATTCTATCTGAGTTCATAAATATTTGAACCATAAAGAATCAATTGGAAAAAAAAAAAAAAAAAAAAAAAAAAGAAAGAAAGAAAGAAAGGATTTCAGGTCAATGTTAATCCTTTGAACTTTTTTATAAGGTTAAGTGGTTAACCAGGTGTGAAATTGATTTTTTTGGAACAGAAAAAATTTATCTTGCTTGAGAGAAGGAAGAGAGAGAAAGAGTAGTTCTTTCTTCAGTTTTAGAAAGTGTGAATGGACCAGATATCTGAGATTTATTTAATCTAGAAAAAATACAAGAGCAACATGAAAATAATTTCCAATTATGTAAAAGAGGAAGCAAAGGAAATATATATTTTTTTTCTTAATTTGTCCACTGTGGATAAGACAAAAAAAGAAATAATGTGTTAAATACAGATAAGGTTTGTTATTAGGTATAGTGGGTTTGGATGGGATAGAGTTCATTTTCTTCGTAGTAGCTTGTGTGGTGCTCTGTTTTGGTTTGTGACCCAAACAGTGTTGATAACAAACCCATGTTTTAGTTATTGCTGAACAGTGCCTGCACAGTGTCATGGGCTTTTCTGTTTCTCACATTGTCCTGCCAGTGAGTAGTTTGAGGGTATGCAAAACACTGGGAGAGGACACAGCCAGGACAGCTGACCCCAACTGACCAAAGGGATATTCCATAGGATATGATGTCATGCTCAGCAAAAAATACATCCGTGACTCTATGATCACAGCTGATAGGCACACTCATCCAAACAGCAGTTTATAATGCAGTATAAATTCTGTCAAATTCAAATAGTGTTTGACGACTTCAACTTCTTGGCAAATTCATAAAGCTTTTCTATTTTTCCTAGATATGATGTGAGAGGATATTTTAAACCATATTTGGAATCTGTGAAATGCTGAGGTTCAGATTTGAAGATGAAGAATGAAAGCTTGCAATCTCCTCCCCCCCTTTTTTTTGACAATAGATGGAAAATTTCAAAACACTTCATTTTTGTCTAGAAATGATGCTTTTTTCGTTGTGGGTTTTTTTTTTGTTTGTTTGTTTGTTTGTTTGGGTTTTTTTTTTTTTTTTTTTAGGATACCTGTTATAAATTATTGCCTTTAGGAGCTGCCAGCTGCAATTGAACCATATCAGGAAAAAAAAAAAAATTTAGGAATATCGATCTGAATTGAACACCAAATTATACAAAGATGTTTACCCATGATAATACAACCTCAAAAGTAGAATTAAAGTCCCTATCTTTCTGCAGTTGAAAGAACTGGCCATAAGATGTATTTCAGATATACAAAAAGTCTAACAAATTTTGAACTAAACAAGATAGTTCATTTTCTGAAAACCTACCGTGGACAAAAAAAAAAGGTAAATAAATAAAAATGTCCCACTGATCATTCACTCACATTTTTACTCAGTCAAGAGTTTATGTATCTTTGGCAAATGACTCCATGATGTTGTATGGTCCCAGTTTAAATACAAAGAAGCTTAAGGTTTTTTTCATAGTTGATACTCTAACTGCCATTTTCTGATCATTTGCTTTAGGAAATATTTTTCACAGCATATTGTAATTGCACTGAATTTTCCAGTTTGGGAAATTAATTTATTCCTTTTAAATTGCTTAAAAATATCAATCATTAATGTTTGTGTGACATTAGCACCTCAAAATACCTCGTGTCTACTCTAAATACTTGAACCTAATACAAATGAATGAATTTGATTTCCTGGTATCAACTCTGGTTATTTTAAGAAGCCACAGCAGCTGAACTGTAGCCATCTTATCACTTGGATCCAAAATCACAGAGAGAAGTTAACACTGTAGGTTTTGAATCTGGGAAACAGGAGGAAACTGACATCCCAGCTGAGTACTCTAACGGCTGTTACTGACTCAGTTAACAGTGATTCCAGTTCCAGATGTAGCTTGTTCAAAGCAAGGTCAAGAAGTACTTAATGAGCTGCATTATGTGCTATAGACATACTTTACAACCCTAAAACCATATTCTTATGTTCCAGATCACATACAGCATGGTTAAAGGATATAAACAAATTGCTATAGATAAGAGCCAAGCAGCACTAAGCAATAAAAGTACAATTTAGGTGAATTTAGGTGCGAATGTCCAACAGAGAAATAAAGAAAAAAACCTTCCAAAAATGGTAAGCAGCACTCGAGATGCATGAGCATTTATATGAAAACTCATTTAAACATTTGAAATTTTGCTACTGTGCATGCCCTCAAGTCTCACGGTCTGGTCTGAGTTGAGCATCAGATGCTCAGCCCAAGTTAATCAGCCTTTTAGAAAGGCAAGATACATGAGCTTGCTGTAATATAGTTGTATGGCTTCCTGGCCATAGTTTCTTCAGATCTGGCCAGCTCTGGTCCAATTGTGACTATCTGCTATGTCAGAACAGTAGGCAAATAGTATGGTTGAGGAATAGAGTAGTGTCAGCATGCATCTGTCTTGCTCATTCCAGTTCAGTTATATATTAGTGTATTGCATGACTGACTTTTCAATTCCATTTTTCTGTTCTCATTTCTGGTTTAGACTTTAGTAAATGTGTTCTCCATAGCCATCTGAATGTTTCAGTCATGATAGTTACCTTTTTCAGGAGACAGCAAGCAGAGACAGGCTTAATTGGAGGAAAGGATGACAGAATTATAACAGCAACCTGTGCAGCCACAGTAGCCCTGATACAAACAGGGCCTGAAATAACCCCCATTGGAGTCATCAGACAGGAGACATCACCTTGGGAAATGGATGTCCATGTTACAGTGCTTCAGACTGCTGTGGGACTCCTGGCCTTCCTGACACAGACCCACCAAGTACAGGGCCACTGGGTTTGCAACCACAGTCTTGAGATCAGCCCTGTTCCCTCATTCCCTCTGGCCAGTTGCTGTCTCCCACACCCAGGACGCAGTACTAGCATCACTCAGTGCCTGTGGTCAGTATGCGGTCAGCATATGTGCTCAGAACAGCCCTACACATTCCCTGAGCAATCAGACGTTCTCTGGTATAATGCTACACGTGTGAGAAATGCCAGCAGCCTGTCAGGGAAATGAGGTCTGTCAGATCCTCTACAAATCCTTACTTACTGTGAAGCCATTTTGACCTTTTTGTCCTCTACAGTGGATCTGTGCTGACAACTCCTCTTTTTAAGGGCTATTAACCATTTTTAAGGAATATTAGACATGGATTCCCAGATTTTCCATAGACACGCATGTTTCCCAATCATTTGCTTAAAGTCTGTGCTGATGGCCTTTTTATTTTTTCTGCATCTCTGTTCACAGCTATACAGTACTAGCGCCAGCAAACACAGCTGTGAGCGGGGAAGGGCAAGACTCTGTTTTGCACTTGGAAATCTGTTCCTGCAATTGCTGTGGCTGCAATTCCAATTTTGTTAGAAACTAAAGCTTTAGAAAGGCACATCATAACCAAGAAAGCCAGCATGAATCCAAACTTAATAACATTTCTAAACCCATACCCTCTGTGAGCCACCTTTCTCAACTCACTCATGAAACAGTCTAATTAGCTCTAGTGTGCCTTAGATAGCTGAACAGAAGACAAGACTGAGAAAATGATGATGTACACTTTCCCCTTTCCCCTTTCGTCTTTTAACAGTGAAATACTTTGCTGATACATAGTTCCTTTCATATTCATATTTTGCTTTTCCAAAGAATATTGTAATATATCTTCAGGAAGAGCAGCATACCAAACAGATAAAAATATTCCTCCATCCCCATCCTTCATGCTAAGTCTGAGGGAAAAGAAGGGGGCATTTTGTCTTTCTCTGGTATATGTCTGATGACACATACTGTTATATATTAGAACTACTACAGTTATTTACAGTCTCGGATCCTATTCGCTGTATCTTGCTTGTGGGTCTGATTGATCACCAAATTTGGATCATTGCTCCCTACAGCTGCCTGAGGAGGAGACGCAGAGAGGGAGGTACTGATCTCTTCTCCCTAGTATCCAGTCACAGGACATGTGGCAATGGTTTAAAGCTGCATCAGGGGAGGTTCAGACTTAATATTAGGAAGCATTTCTTTACCAAGAGGGTGTTCAAACACTTGAACAGGCTTCCTAGAGAGGTCATCGATGCATCATACCTGTTGGTGTCTAAGAGGCATTTGGATAATGCCCTTAATGATATGCTTTAACTTCTGGTCAAACCTGATGTGGTCAGGCAGTTAGACTAGATGATTCTTGCAGGTCCCTTCCAACTGAAGTATTTATTTCTATTCTGTTCTGTTCTGTTCTGTTCTATTCTATTATCTTAAAATCTTGCAAAGCAACAATTTATAGTTTTTATCAGTAGGTTGTGAACTGTTCTGTAAAAAGTTTGTTTTCTCTAAATGTCATTACAATCCCAAGTAAATCAAGACAAGTGGTAACCTTATACAACTATATATTATCCTACATTCATCTTGTAGTGCCAGAGTAAAAGTGTTGTAAACTGCAATAATAAGAAATTGCTTCAATATTTTGTTCACATGTTCATGAATGATACTTGTCATATTTCAAGGTGGTAGTTAATCCAGAGACAGTATTACTCAGTAAAGAAAAGAATGAGTCACAAAATTTCTGAACACTATAACTCTTTTAATTTCTATATTAACATGCTTACAAGTAAGATAATACCCATCTGAGTGGCACTGGAATATTTTTGACATTGAAATGTATTGCCTAAATTAAAACCATCTACACTCTGCAAATCATTAGTGAGTTGGGAGGCAAAGAAATTCTGAATGAGTTACTGGCTTCTTGTCATTTTTTGAGGAGAGGATAGTAATTTAATTGCAAGCTACAGAATTATTGGATAGATATTTAACACTTGTAAATTTATGCAGATTATGGAATTGTGATAATATTCTCAACCCAAACAGTTCTCCAGTTCACTTTAAGAGGTGACAACTGTATTAGGTTTTAGTAGAGCTGAGCAGGAGATATTTTCACTCTGTGAATACATTTCAAACACTTTTTGGTTGTCCACTGGGAGGAAACCAGGATTTCAAAATCTTTTGTGAAAAACCCTTCCAAGAAATCTTTCTTAGAATAGCTCAGTATCTAGGGCACTTACTAGATTTATAGAAGAGGAAGGGCTTCATTCTGTATTATAACAATTCTTTGATTATCTATTCAAATGAAATAGATCTAATAGAAGAGCTTTTGAAAATGGAACTAGATCAGCAAATCATTTGAAAACTTACATGACATTTATAAAACTCTTAAGCAGTCTGTATTCTTCAAATGTGTTTTCTCTATACCAAATAAGAATCTAGATACATGGCATCCCCCAAATCTTATCCAAAATCTAATCCAAATTTTATCCAGTTCCTAGGAAACACTTAAAAATTGTTTTCCATCCATCAGGATTTTCCAATTAAACAGATCAAAGCAATTTTCAATAGGCCCCGGTTTCCACAGAGGATGTCTATATCAACTCATTTTTAAAATATAGATGTAAAGGTTTGCAAATGTGATGCTAACAGTTTTTCCAAACTCTTTGACCACAGTAATCGATACAGGCTGAAAAAGTACGATGCATTTTAAATGGGTACTGTTCTGATTCTTTGTGTTCCTACTCATGATGAGATAATCCTAATGAATTTATTTCAAAGAAAGATGCACCCTAATCTTTCCTGATTTCTGATAACTCTTAATGTCCAAAATCAGAGATAAGTATCCAAGTTTTCTAAATAATTCAAAAGTTTTATATTATTATTAAACTTCAGATAACCTTTAACAATCATTATAGTTACAATGATATAATTGAAGGACATGATGTCTGTTTGGGTCTTTGCTCTTTGAACAAGATAGCCTGGGGCAGACTGTGAACTTATCTTGGTTAGCATATAGAAATTATGGACACAAGGATGGTTTCTCAGCAGCTACTTTCTGTCAGCTATTTTTCTACTCAATCCCCTCCTCTTCACACACAAAAGTACAGATTTTATCAAGATTCAACTCAAGGTTTGTTAACAAACCAAACAATAGAAGCTTCATAATACCTTTTAAGTCCAGGATTGACCCATTAATATAGATGGAAGGCTTGGGTGTTTGCAGTTAACTTTTTGAGAATTCTGAAAAACATGGGTTTTTCATAAAGATACATGCATACATTCATGTTCCTCACAGATTCATAGAGAGATGAAGGCATAAAAAGTTGTCTTAAAACTCAGAGGTGAAGAACAAGTTCTGACTTTTCTTGTGATATTTCTTGTCCTTACATTGATGGCTGTTTCTGGATTGGAACTGTTGTAGATTTCAAACAGAGTATGATCTCTCAGATAGCAGAGTGGCATAGCTGAAAACAAGAGCCTTTTAATTCTCCTTTCTCCTAATGAATGGTCCAGAATAGAAAGAGGCATTTAATCTTTAGTCATTTTGGCAGTCCAAGTGAGAGTATTTATTTTCTGTATGGTCTTGGACTTCATAGATGTTACTGTGCATATATTTCACTATGCATATATATAGTGACTTTAAATCTGAATTCCTTGAAACTCAGAAAGATTAAACACTGTGATGCTTAGAGATGTTGTGCCTAAAAATCAGCGACACTCCTCCTGAAATGAAGCGCATAATGTTGGCTTAGATACTCAGGTGCTCCTGTAAACATAACACTTCCCCTTATTGGGAAATCACAGCAGCAGTGTATTGAATGGGAGGGACATCTGAGTCAGGCAAAAGGTAGCTGAACTCCACTGTGGCCTCAGAGGACTATCTCAGTAGGAGTTACTGTGAAATGAGGATTTTAGAATCTAGTCCTAGGTTCCACAAATTATTTAGGGTCCTATACTTAGAAGAATTTAATAATTTAAGTTCACAGAAAACAAGATCAGGAAAAACCCTCTTATAAAGCTCAGCTACTTCAGACTATAATACCTAAATTTTAAAACAACAGTGAATCATCTGTAGTGTCTGAAGTGCTTTTAATGTGTGATTATTAATTACACCTCAGTTCAGTAATTACTAAGAGAGAGTTTGCTTATCCAGTTTGCACACATCAGACTTTCAGTCCTCATTTATAATGATCTGGTTTTAACAATGGACTGGTAAGCAGAAAATCTTTGCTTGTTCCATAATTTAGTGGTTTGGGGATCTGTCTGGGATTTGAGAAATTATTTAGATTTGTGAATCAAACTCTTACATTCAACTGGCTTGAAGTTTGCTTCAACAACTACATTGGCAAGTGCTCTTTAGTATGGGATGAAAAATGCCCTTGAGAGCATGGAAGTCCTAGGAAGATATTTCAGTGACAGCAGGTTTTATATCCAGCAATATTTTGCCTGAAATCTTAGTTACCAATTTACCCAAGGCTGCTTAGCAGGGCTGGGGGTATGTGAGAGGGGAGCAGCAATGAAACAGTATTACAAAGAATGGCTGAAGTTTCCTTTCTAAATGCATGGACAGTTAACTAAGAACAAATAAAAGAAAAATAAAAGACAAACACACACCCCCCCCCCCAAAAACAAACCACCCCCTCCCCCCAAAACCAAACATCAACCACAAAAAACCAACCAACCAAAAAGCCATAACACACAAAAAACTGCCTCTTGACTGAAAGTTACCATATCATGAATATGTATCACCAGGTGTCCCAAAATATACTACAGAAACTGTGAGAAACCTGATTTTATACACAATAAGGGATCTACTCTTAATGTCCTTACAGCTAACTAATAGGTTACCTACACATCCATTCTCATTGGTATATTTCTTCTTTAAATCAATAGATTAATTCTATGCCTGAGGTTTGAAAATTAGGAAAGTAATTCTGAGGCTCTGTTCTGGACAAATGTTAAAGAAATAGATCAGTGGCTTGCATACAAAAATCTGTTTTCACACCTGTATTGGAATATGTTTATTTGTTTCTTTATTTATATATGGGAATGGGTATGAGCTCACATTTCCTGTGAGGGTCTTTCTCTTCCTTAGTGGGAAATAGATGAGGTGAGTTTTGGAATTAGGGTTTCAGAAATATAACTAAAAAGAATCCTTTAATTCTGAGTGTCTTTAATTCTGAGTGTGGACAGCTATTTATATTTAAGTCACAGCCTCCACTCTCCATGGTGGGAGAATTTTTGGTGAAAGTTCTAAAATAAATTTTTAAGCTTTTTATTTTTTTTCCCACATAACTTGCTAAACTCAGACTTTTAATGTGAAAGGTTTCATTTATAAATACAGATAATGTATTTTTAGTAAAATTAAAGGTATAGAAGTGCTGCTATTCCACACACACTTCTCCCAGGAAGAAAAATGACAAACCTCTTATACACAGGACCAGATATGTTTGTGGGGTTTTTTTTTGTTTTTTTTTTTTTTTTTCTTCAAATAATTTCTTTCATATCCTTGCAAATCTAGCCCATTTTTACATGTGTGTTTTTGCTCTAGTTTTGAAAGATTAATTTAATAATAAGTCCTGAAATTCACTACATGTGGTCCATTTTACTCATAATAAAGGGATGAATTTCAAAGGGGTGGAATCTTTACTCCTCTCTACTCCTTCTCCTCATCAATGCTCCAGCTCAGGCTCCTCTCTGGAATTCAACAACAGTGCAGTCACAAAGGTAATGAGGCAAACTCTTGAGGAAAGGATTTCCTCAGGACTCCAAGGCACTCTGGTTACAGATATTTTCCCCAAAGTGCATTGCTTGAAGAGAATGATTCTTTGCCTCTGCATTGCCCTGAGGCACTTACCAGGATAATGAGACCAGTCATTCATTTCCTAAGGCAAACTGGAATCTGTGGACTGCTAGTGAACCATGGATCACTTGATGTTGTCCCATGGAGAGCTGTCTGGTCACAGGATGGCGGCTTTCCTTCTTGTTTCCAGCTGCTATATTGCACTAAAGACAGCTAAAAATACATTAAATACTCCCCTAACATTATTTTCCTTTGTAAGCAGTTGCTGCTGTTGCCACAGGGATCTTAAGGTTTCTGAAGTGAGAGAAACAGTCCAACATGGTTATAAAGAGTTGTGGAGGTTACTGAGACAATCTCTCCACTAGCGAGAGTTTTAATAAAAATACAAAAAAACAGCTTGCCAGTTTAGGCATGAAAACATAGCTAAATATACAGGTATAGAAACAGCTCTCCATGCTTATAATCTATTAATAGGGGAAATCAATTTAAGTGACAAGAAGTGTTATCTCCCTGATATTACGTGGCATGCACTGGGATGCAGGATTGGAAAGCCCTTGGGAAGGAGTGCTTTCCAGTTTTGAAACAGTGTAGAAAGATAGGTAAACGATCACCATTTGCAGATTTTTTAAATACATTTGATTCTGTTTCTGGGAAAAATTCTACACCATGTTTCTGAAGGTAGTTTGGCTGTGGTGACTTCTGGACTGAGCTGGTGCTTTCAATGCTGTCCATATAGGAGATAGCATGAAGCACTGCATTTTCTTCAGTATGTTCATAATTCTTACAGCTTTAAATTAAGATAATGATAATAATTATAATTCAGTCTCATGCTTCAGTCAGCCACGAGGAGTGGGACAGTCTGTTTTCCATGGCAAACAACTGGACAGTTTTACTCTCTTCAGGTCTCCCAGAGCAGCAGCGATTGACTGTATTTGAAGACAGACAAGACCTGGTGGGAAATATTCTGATATCTTCTTCCTTTGATGTTCAGCTGCAGAGATTTTCTGGTTTTTTTTCCTTTTCTTTTAACCACATTTCAATATAATTTCCATATGTGTTTATGTATGCAGCTGTGTATAATATATTTTTCAGGTCTTTTGACTTAGGAAATCTTAAAGAACCAACAATTTATTATTCTAACCTAATACTCTAATAACTTTATTTCATATATACAAACAGGAACAGAATGAACAAGATTTTTAACTTAGTGTAGTGAACTGCAATAATGATAAAAGCTAAAAGCTTTAAAAACAATATATTAATATACAAATATGAAAAGACTTGAAAATTTCAAGACATCCGCTTTAAACATTTTCATCAAAATAAGATTGTAAAGACATGTTAAGTCTTTTGAAGATTACATTATCTTCTAGGGAAAAAAGAACTAAAACAAAATAAACAACCAAACTGACCCAGAAAATACATTTTCTTCCTTAATTGTCTTCTGGGTTTTTTTAGGAAAACATATGGGTTATTTTTTCCTTCTAATTCTGTTTTCAATGAAAGTAAAAATATTATTTATAGAACTGCTTTTTCTAGTTCCTCTTCTACAAATTTAATCTTACTAGTAGTGCTATAAATGGTTTTCACACAGCTCTAGAGAAAGAGCTTTTACATGATTGCAAAATGTCAGCTTGCACAGTCCTGAGCATTCAGGTTTTATTCAACAGGTCTCTGAATGTCTTCATCTCATATAGACACTAGTCATGGTAACTAACAAGAGTGCTTCATAGATGCTTCAATCAGCTCTTAAGAAAAGGCTTTGTGATTTAAAATATATACTTAAACTCTGGAACCTATTTAATGCTAAATTGATTCGTTACTTTAAATATGATTTACACAAAGTTAAATGTAGTTTTAACACAGTGAACATTTTTTTTCTAATAATGGAAGATGAAAGCCTACATTTAGCTTTGATAATGTTTCCTCATTAATGTTTGAAAATGTGCTTTTGTTCTCCATTCACTCGTAAGAATTCCCAATATAGTAACTTTGCAGTAACTGTTATGGGTTAAGTTCTAGAGCTATGTAAACGTTCCAGGATCATTCTCACCAGTAAATTAAATAACCATATACTTTTCTTTGTTCACAGGTACCTCTCAGGTGAGGTTTCTCTTTGACATATTCCTAGACATAAAGTATATATGTCTTTTTTTAAAAAAAACTTTCCAGGGTAAATTAATTTAAAAAAAAAAAAAAAAAAAAAAAAAAAAAAAACCAAAAAAAAAAAACCTAGCAAGTTAGGATTAGATGGATAGGAAATTGGCTAACAGGCTGCACTCATAGGGTGGTGATCAATGTTTTATACTTGGACTGGCAGTCTGTCACAAGGGGGGTACCCTGGGGATTGATACGGGGCCCTATGCTGTTCACCATGATCTACATGATGAGATTGAAAGCCCCCTTACCACATTTGCTGATGTCACTGAGCTGGATCGTGAGGTAGACATGCCAGAAGGGAAAGCCATCTTGCAGAGAGACCTGGACAGGCTGGAAGAACAGTATGAAGTTTAACAAAGACAAGTGAAACATCTTGCACCTGAAATGACATAACCAAAGATCCCAGTTCAGGCTAGGATCTGTGTGGCTGGGGACATGGGGTTCCTGGTGGACAACAAACTAAACATGAGTCAGTAGTGCAGCACTGCAGCAATAAAGACAAAACAGACCCTGGGCTGCATCTGCAGAAATAGAGGTGTGATCATCCCACTCTACTCAGTGCTAGTCAGGCTGCACCTGGGGTATTGCGTACAGTTCTGGTCCCCACAATTCAAGAAAGATGTGGGCAGACTGGAGAGGGTCCAAAAGAGGTCCATAAAGAGGGTCAAACGGCTGGAGAACCTACCCAATGAGGACAGAGTGAAGGAGCTAGATCTTTTCTCCCTAACGAAGACAAGGCTCAGGGGCACCCTCATCGCAGTACGCTAGTACTTAAAGGGCAACTACGAAGAAGACATCTCCTCTCTCTTTACAAGGAGCCATACGGATAAGGTAAGGGGTAGTGGGCACAAGATGTACTAGAAGAGGTTTTTTCACAACAAAAGAAAGAAATTTTTTACAGTGAGAACAATCCTTCATTGGAACAACCTCTTCAGGGACATGCAAGAGTACACATCACTGGAAGTTTTCAAGACGTGATTGCACACAGTGCTGGATAAGCTCATCTCGGCTCCTTTTCCCCCAAGAAAAAAAAAGAAAAAAGTTGAACCAGATGATCTTTCAAGGTCCAATCTGGGCTGTTGATTCCATGAAACAAACAAACAAAACCTCAGCTGTTTTTTCTCACTTTAAAAATATTTTAGAGGCTAAAACATTTTTATGTCAAACATTGGCAAGGTTATTTTTGCTGCCAGATTGTCTCTATATTAAAGAATAGCACAAACATTTTTTCAGATAAGGCAAGGAGTTTTTGAGAAACAGGTTTTGCTGCTACCACACAGTCACAAAAGCTGTTAAGCTACTTAGGATGGGATGGAAATTGAAATTTTATTGAAGCTGATTTATTTTAGAGAGACATAACAGTTTCAACAAGAATTGTAA
Organism: Podiceps cristatus; assembly: GCA_000699545.1. Classification (NCBI taxonomy): domain Eukaryota; kingdom Metazoa; phylum Chordata; class Aves; order Podicipediformes; family Podicipedidae; genus Podiceps; species Podiceps cristatus. The sequence continues at coordinate 9,495 of JMFS01129429.1, read as the reverse complement.
ACACATGATTTCTTAGGAAAAGTGTCAATACCCTAGTATTTCTCAAGAGAGTACAAAACAAGAATCCAAAGACAATGAGATAGACCAAAAGAAATTGAATTTAAAAGACAATATTTTCAGCCTGAAAATGGATATTCTGACAAAACTGATTCTCAGTTGCATTTAAAGTATTTCTTGTTGTTCTTGTTGTTCCTTGTTGTAAAAATAAATATTTTAAAACCTAATTTTGTGAAATTATCTCAAGATAGAATACCTGGTCTCTCAGGAGCTCTAATGCTTTCTTTATTAAAACTGTCAACTTAGTACAGAACAGATAATATAAGTAGTATCTGCTCTTAACATTGCTGTATCTTCCACCCTTATTAGGATCTGTCATAGCCTGAGATTTCTTTTCTTGGGGAGGCATCATGGGGAAGCTGTTTCTGCTTTGATTTTTGCTTAAAATTAGCCTGCTAATATGTATTTCTATGTAAAAGAAACATTTTAAAACCGGAAATTTTTGTAGTTGCAGTTTGCATTAAAGGGAACTATCTCATACTAAACTAGGGAATACGTGTCTTCCTCAGCTCACGGCTTCTATACAAGTACTTCCATGTCTAAGAGGCTAGGAGATTGCAAAAAGAGGCAAGTGCAAATCTAATTTGTATGTGACATCAAGTTTATATTATTTCATCCAGTGTTGCTAGAAAAATGTTAGGATATTTCTTTGATTTCATAATACAGTCATTTATTCACAATTTTTACTCAAAGACAATGTTGACCTTAATCTTCTGGATCTTTATTGACCTGGCTTACATGACCCCACAACACACTGCCTGTTCTAGCTTCTGCAAGATGGCAACTTGCCCCGTCATCTGTGTTCCCCAGGAGTCATGACATTGCCAGTTTCGAGGGTGAAGTTCAGGAGAGGGGGAAGATGGGACTTCCTTGACAATGTGCCCACAGAGTCAGCACTGATTATGAGACATTAGAGGGACCAGTCATTTCCCAGTCTTCAAAGCACAGAGGTAAATTCATTTCTTCCAGCATTTCAGCAGGTGTAATTTAAAACAGTAGTAAAGGGGTTAGGTGAAAAATCAAAGGATTCAAGGAAATGCAAGGCTCTTGCCTCTTTTTAGAAGAAAAAAACAGGGACAGGAGAAGAAGGGCAGTTACTGTCCTTTTTAAAATGTGCATGAATAATATTGAGAAGTTCAAGAACAAAAGGAGACTGTATGCATTTCTGGACTCAAAATCTATGTGAAGGGCACAGACATTCACATTATGTCATCACATAGGAATTTGAAGTTTTAATGAAAAGAATGATCATTGTTTTGTAAAAAAAAAAAACAAAACCCACCAAACAAATAAAAAAGTTCTAAGTTGTTTGATCTAAGTTTCATGATTTTGTGCAGCATTATCTCACTAGTTAGCCAAGTCTACAAAACAGTACATAAACTGAAGAGACACCTTCTCTAAGTGTCCCTTCCCCCCTCAAAATCAATCAACTAAAAACATGGACCCAGTGGTTTACCAAAAGGTCATGAAAAGAACAGATAACAAATCCAAGTAATACTGATCTTTTTTCCTACAGATTTTACTTCTGGATGGTATTCAGGCACCAGTGGTGTTATTTTTATTCACCCATTTTTCACTGTTTGCCATAGGAAATGTACCTTGTACTGTGCAGCCAAATATATCTCCTTTGATGATGCAATTTGTGTGATCCAGGCAGTTAGATTCATCTCTCTGATGGTAAAACATTATAATGTACCTCTTGATTGATACCTAGGAAATAAGCATCCTTGGAAAAATGCAAGAGTCTTGAAGCTGTTATTTTCAACTGAGGCTTTATGTAGTAAAATAAAGTAATTAAACTGCAGCAAAGGGTCATAAAATCAACTGATGATGCTGTGAGATTTAGTGATATTATTTGCAGGTGGCATGAACAGCTGGTAGTCTGGATAGACTAAGTGAAAGATAAGAGAAGTTAATGTTTTAAAGATAAAAATAATATCACTGAATACAGCTATACTTGTACTAGGCTGGGAAAGTAAAGGATAAACGTGAGTTATTTGGATAACTGTACTCTGCGTGGCAAGGTCAGTCACATTCAATAACATCACAGACTTATAGACAGGGCAATGGACTTGACTATTAAAATGGTTATTTGATATTTTCCATGATAAGACTCATTTTAGTTGCTTATACACTTTCAAAACTTTAATGATTCATACCCATCAAAATTTGCCCATTGGATATCTACCCAGGTCAACTATTTTCAAGCATTTTTTAAAAACAAGGCCAGTGAGAAAGTTCCAACAATGTTCTGATAATATTCCTGTAATGAAAGTTTTTGTGTGTAATACTAAATTGTGTGAATAGGTACGGCACTTGCTATGCAAAAACAGTACAATTTTTACTCTTGTGCATTTCAGGATCAGTAAGTTGCTCAGTGAGAAGCTCGGCCAGTTGTTCCATTACATATTATTGGTATGATGCAAAATTCCCTTGACTTGAGAAAGAGGCTCGCATCGATGACTTCAATGGGACTTTGCTTAACAACAATGATACACCAGAATGCTGCATATTCAAATGGATCAGAGACAGAGCAATCTGCTTTGCTCCCAGCTGTGCAGTTATCATATTATTACTATGCAAACTAGCATTCATTTGCTTCCTAATGGATCATGTCTATATAAAACAAAACCGCATCCTTCTCTTAAAAACAAACACACACACACACCCCACCCTGGATTTTTATTAGGATCATGTAATAATTACTAAATGATAAATCTGAACAGTTTTGATAGCAAGAAGACATTTAGTCCTTCCAAACTGTATGAACTATCTTATGCTCCTTAAACTTGAGGAACTATCTCACGCTAGCTAAACTAGGGAATATGGGTCTTCCTCAACTCACAACTTCTGTACAAGTACTTCCATATCTAACAGACTAGGAGATCGCAAAAAGAGGCAAGTGAAATCTAACCTGTATGTGACATAGACCAAATCAGATGAAATCAGTTGACGATGACAAATTAGAAGATAGCTAAAATAACAAAAATAAATGGGATGAGCCATTCCATTATGATAATGGAAAATTTTAAATTTAAGTGAATAGTTAAATGGAGAGAAAATCATGGAATCATAGAATAATCTGGTCTGGAAGGGACCTCTGAAGGTCATCTAGTCCAACCCCCCTGCCATGAGCAGGGCCATCTGCAACTAGATCAGGTTGTTCAGAGCCACATCCAACCTGGTCTTGAATGTATCCAGCAACGGGGCTTCTACAACTTCTCTCTGCAAGCTGTTCCAGGGCTTCACCACTTGCATTGTAAAGAGTTTCTTCCTTATATCTAGTCTATATCTCCCCTCTCAGTTTAAAACCGTTCCCCTTGTCCTGTCACTACAGGCCCTGCTAAAATGTTTTTTCCCATCTTTCTTATAGGCCCCCTTTAAGTATTAGAAGGCCACAATTAGATCTCCCTTCTTCTTCTCTACTCCAGGCTGAAAAAGCCCAACTCTCTCAGCCTGTCCTCACAGCAGAGCTGCTCCGGCCCTCGGATCATTTCTTTCCCCCTCCTCTGGACCCGCTCCAACAGCTCCATGTCTCTCCTGTGCTGAGGCCCCAGAGCAGATGCAGCACTGCAGGTGGGGTCTCACCAGAGCAGAGCAGAGGGGCAGAATCCCCTCCCTCGACCTGCTGGCCACGCTTTTCTTGATGCAGCCCAGGGTGCGGTTGGCCTTCTGGGCTGCAAGTGCACATTGCTGGCTCATGCCGGAAATCTATAATGTTAACTGTATTTAATTTGTTGAATTTAACAAGGTGCTTATGCAATCAGTACAAGTTGTTCTTATGGTACTTACAGATGAGTAGATAAAGTAATGTGTACATTATAGCAAAAATAAATAGGTGTTTCCAGACATATTTTAAAACTAGTATGTTAACCTGTTGCCCAATGCTTAAAAAAATCAAAACAAATTATTTTAATATGGATTCTCTTGGTTTCAGCTATCGCATTATTTTACTAAGCTAGAGAATAATATGACCAAATTAAACAAATATAGATAATAGTTATTTTATGTAATAATTATATGTGAATAAACACATTTACATAATTTCAAAATATTTTATGATGACATTATACCTGAATTAGGAAAACACAGGCACAGATACATATGGCTTAAAATAGTCTTGTCAGAGGAAGACAAAAAAGTCTGTTAAGTTCTGTTTCCATGTATCTACTTGCATGTAAACAAGAAGAAGAGTGGAGTAAATGAGGCAAGTTGATGTATTGTATATGCACAGTAAAACACAGTTCACTTCAGCTTTGCCACAAAAATATGTCAGCAAAAATCACAACTTGACATAGACATCGATTGATGTCAACACTGTACAACACTGTACATGACAAGCAGTCATAGGAATCCCTTCTCTTCAACAACTTGTTGGCAGATTTGCTGGTGCAATGTTTTAGCTTTCTGGGAGTTAAGAAAAGGAGGACAAGTAATGAAAAAGAGGCAAAAACTTCCTTTTTTTTTTTTTTTTTTTTTTTTTTTGTTAAAAAGCACAATCTAACTAGAACAAAGACATATTTAGAGCAGTTTCAACATTTAGGTACTACCTACTGGAGATTTCTAACAAGAACCAGGCTTTACAAATTGGAGAATGGTAAGAATTCTCAAAGAAAGAAAGAAAAAGAATGAAAGAGGACACAGAAAAATAAAGAAAAGAAAGAACAAGGACACTGATGCTTTAATCAGAAAAAGGCAGACTATAAAATAACTTCTCTACATGAAAAATTTCTGAGCTCACTTTATTCCAGACTTAAATAGTCAGTCCAGAGAAAACATTAGATGAAGGAAAGCTTTCTCAATACACTATAAAAGCAATTGAACTTTTAATTCCACCTCATCTTTCCCGAACAACAACAGTATCCAGTTGATAAAGAATTTCTACAAAAAAGCTACTCGATTATGTATGATCTCTTGGAGTGAAGTCACAAAAGCAGCCTTCATGCAGTGTATCTTAACCCATTCTCTCGTTAGCTGACCCACTGTTTCACAGTGGGGAACAGCATTTTCTGCAACAGTAAGTAAATCCATCTCCACATTTTTTCTGACTGAAGTCACTTTGGTTTTGCATCATATTTTTTTCGTCTTTATAATTTAAGAACTCAAAAATGTTGCTTAATTTGGTTCATTTGTTACTCATATTTGTTAAATTAATGAAAACAAAGCACCAGAATATTCAGTTGTGATGTATAATTCTTTTGTTAACTCTCAAGATTTCTTTCTATCTATCAATCCTATGTAGAGTTTGACTGAACAAGCATTCTGTAAAGATTTCTACCTTGTCATGTGCAGCATGTCACATTTTTCCAAAATTCTACTGTATCTAAACAGGGAATAGCTTACTTTTGTGTTGGAGTTTTAGATTGGGGTTTTTTCATTGTTTTTTTTCATTCATCTTCATCTATTTCAGACCAATTCAATTTTCCATTTGTTTGCAGGTTTTTTAATATAAATTTAACAGATATGTTCAATTATTTGGCTGAAATTAAATGAAATCTGTGTCTTTACCTTCCAGATGTTGTATATCACTTGAACCTAGCACTACGAGACCTGTTTATGTGTATATAATTCAGTGGTTTGTGAATGCAGAACTGTCTTTTCTGCCTTTAGAAAGGACCTTGAAACATTAAATCCTCCTTCAATTCTACATTACATTACTCACTTTTTTGGAAAGCAAACTTAACCCATTCTAACATTCCTTACCATAGTCAGCAGGGATTACTATGATTTCTTTACATTTCAATGCAATAACCATTTAAGGTCACTAGCTCTTAATGAAAGTTTATGAAGAATGAAGCCTTTCTTAATTACCTGATTTTTCTTTTAAGGTGCTTAAACCATTTGAAGGCATTTCACCTTTCGTTTACCCCATTCACTGCTCCTTAATGTGTTAATGTCTACAAGGTTGATTAATCATCCTTCCCATAAACAAGGAATTCTGCCTACCATGAAAGTCCCTTAGATTTTCATCTGATGGTATATTATATACATTGTAATAACGCTTTCAAAACATTTTCACCATTTAATTGTTTATTTATTTATTTATTTATTGCTCAGTAAACCAACCAATTTAATGAATGAAGGTGAAAGAGTTTGGACAGAGAAACCTGTAAATAAACCCATGTAGAACTGCCAAGTTCTTTCTTCTACATATCACATCTGTAGCCTTTTTAAGTTTCTTTTTTTTTTTTTTTTTTTTTACTATTTGCCTTTCTTATTGTCTGTTAAATGGGTAGCATGTCTGAGTTTTAGAAGCAAGACTGGGTTTAATTATTCAACAGCAAAAAAACCTTTACATCTACCATGTAAATATAGCCATATGTATGTTTTTATATACACCACTGAGCGTGCATAGAGAGATAGAGAGGATTCTGTGACACTTTTTTTTTTTTTTTTTTTTACTATTTGCCTTTCTTATTGTCTGTTAAATGGGTAGCATGTCTGAGTTTTAGAAGCAAGACTGGGTTTAATTATTCAACAGCAAAAAAACCTTTACATCTACCATGTAAATATAGCCATATGTATGTTTTTATATACACCACTGAGCGTGCATAGAGAGATAGAGAGGATTCTGTGACACTAGCAAGTTTCCTGGACTAGCTGCTGCTAAGCCAAATATAAAAAGCTTTCATCACAACTTTTAAGCAAGTTGCATGCTTCTAAATTGAAGGTCTCCTCAGCAATCACAGTATCATCACAGACATGATCTGATAGCAGTCTGATGGCCTGAATCGAAAATTGTAATAATAATAATAAAACCTTGTACTCCAACGTGGTCATTGTGAGTTCATGTATATTAGTTTCAATTTTTTAGTGTAAACACTGACATAGCCATTGTAAAAATGCTATTTCTTAAATAGGAAGCATGGGTGAAAACAGCTGAATACTGGCTCATTAATCATAATTAAGAAAAGCATCTATCATAACATATATTCTGTGTGGAAGAGGATGGTGACTGACTTGATTGGCTTCACAGCTTGCATGGAGGAGCCACCCATCCAGCCTCTGTGGAAAGGAGATGTGAAACCTATATTCACTTATATTTTGAAGACATCATGGAAGAGGAATAAAGTGAGGTTTTGAATAACGTAGGAACAACCAAGGAAAAAATACAATGAATACTTGGTTTTGCATATCCCTGGATTCACTGTATATCAAGGGGATTTATACTTTTCTAATAAAAAGTTTCTGCATGTTCCTGATGTTTATTGCTGAGTAAACCAGTAGTGATTATATGAACAAACTGTAGGCTAGACTCAGAAATTAATTAAAATTTAGCATTGCAGTGTCTAACTTGAATGCTCAATGTACCAGTATGTCATATGATATCAAAACATCTTTTAACACCTGAGTAAAGCATTCATAAAAGGTATTGTGTAGAGAGGGGAAGACATAGTATAGCCAGGAAACATCAAAGATGGGAGTTACGCTTTGTAGGAACTTGTGAAGTAAATCCGGAACAAGAGAAACCTCCACTGGGATTTACTGCTACTGTCTCTGATTTAGTCCTGAAAACTTTCTCTCACACAAACAAAGAGGACAGCATCCTTTGCAGTCCTCCCATTCCTCCTTATGTGATAGATGTCAATGTATGTTCTAAAAAATCGAGGGTGATATTAAAGAAGAATATCATCAGCATTATTCTCAAACTCCAGAAGCTGGTAAAGATGAGGATAAAAAACCCATTTCTCTAGTAACACAAACCTTCAAAATTATACATTAGACATCTCAAAACACACTATGAAGCAAATAGAAAAAGAAAATTTGCACTACATTTGAAGGTGGCAACAGTTTGGTGTTCTTGCTAACAACAGAAGGTAACAATGGCACATCCTTTGTACATAAGAAGACTGGAAGCCATATTTTTCCCCATAACCAGTTGCCAATAATAGCATGATTACGTATTTGGCCTTTTGATCAAATGTAGATTGCAATTATTGTAGAGCTGTGTTTTTTCAGGAAATCAAACTTTTTTTTTTTTTTTTTTTTTTTTTTCATTTTCCTCCCCCTTGTTATGTGACTAAACAACTCCCATGAAATTAAATAAATGTTCTTTACAAGGTGGTCCCTGGAGACACCCAACATATAATTTAGTAAATGTTACAACTTATCGCTTTTAAATCAAAACATGGGAAAAAAAATTACTAACAGTAAAAATGAGTTTCAAAGGATAACAAAATAGAAACCTCAGCGTAAGTGAATGCTCTGGTTACCATGGAAACATGTGGAACATCAGCTTTGAAAACAAGGTCCCTTTTTTTTCAATTATTAGTCAGGCCATAAGAAATAAAATCTCTGTTTGACATCCCTATCCAGCTCTTCTGGAATCTGCATAAGGGAAAAACATTTAAAACACTTATGCAGAACACCACCAGTTCCCTTCACGCTAATTTAACAGTCTCCAACTTGAAAAAGTGGACAAAGAAAAAAATGTACAAGTAATACATTTGAGCTTGCTAGCATCAGAAAGCTATATATGCCTTGGGAAAAGAGAGAAATATAAGAATTTAGATATTCATCTGGGGATGATTTTATGAAGAACCTCACGTCTGTCATCCTCCAAGTCTTTGACATTTTGTATGATATCACTAACAGATGTTACAACCACTTATAGCACTTAGGATCTAACCTTATCGGTACTAGAGTGTGTTTAGATGTACCCTGCATGCAGTAGGTATTGGATGAAGTTTGAATACAGATGTCTTATGAGCTAGATATATAAGGAATGAAATAAAGGTAAGAATCAGTTAGAAAAATTCTTATTGCAACCGATTTGATTAGGTAATTTTGAAGGTCCAAGCAAGTTAAAAAATGCCCTGGAATTTAGGAGAGTTCTAAACATTTATTCCTAAAAATTCGAGAAAAAAAGGTCTTGTAAATATAACTGTTGTGGATGAAAAAGTAGGAACCGTCTTATTTATTTGATAGGAACATATATGTGGTTTCAACTAGAGCGACAATCGTAAACTTTCATCTTTACCTTCTGCATTCTTGTCCTGGTAAGTTAATGCCTTCTCGCTTACAAATTACTTTTAATCACCGAGAAAGTATTTATTATTTCCAAAACACCAGAATGAAGATTTTTCACTGCATTTGCTTTAGCTAAATATGGCACATACAAATATATCTACATCATTTTCTGTCTAAATATTTATCTTCCATTTCTCCACAGTGAACTCCAGGAGGAAGAATTTCTTTAACTGTTGTCCTAAAATTGATCTGAAGAAGTTCTCCATGCTTGAAAACTATCCATTCTGTTTTAAAAAAAAAAAAAAAAAAAAAAAAGGTTATTACTATCTTCTACAACCTTTTTCAATACCAAGTGGTCATGTGGTCTGCCATTTGAGCATAAAGCTTCATGGATGTTATGCAAGTTATGTATAGAATCACAGAATCATAGAATGTTTTCAGAGCCCATCTAGTCCAACCCCCCTGCAG
>JMFS01129426.1:0-29788 GCA_000699545.1 Podiceps cristatus | reverse complement strand
CCTGGCAGCCAGCCTGGGTCAACCCACCACACTATCCTTTCATATTTATTCTGAAGTATGCAGAGACATCTAGGTTCATAGCAGTTTATTTTGAAAAATTTTGATAACACCTATTTAGCCCACAGGAGTTTTCCCACTCAGTACCTATTGAACCAACAGCCAAGATTTTAAGCCCAAAGTGACAGAATCTACTATGAGCTCTCTGTTGGAATTAATACAAAACTGCATTTCACAACCTGCCTGGGCCATGGGAAGCAGCCAGCAAACTGTTTTGACTTTCCTGAGAGGTAGTTTTCACAACAGCCGCCTCTGATGACCAACATAAATGGAAAACAAGAGACTCAAAGGCTGCGGAGAACAAGGGATGCCGAGGAGAGATCACGCCCTGCATCTCTGAGGAGAACTGGCCAGGCAGCTGAATTTCAGTTTTGCAATAACAAAACAAGACAAAGTAGATTTTTTTTCCCTTTTCCTTCTCTAATCTTTCCAGAAGACAAGAATACCAATAATCCCTTTAAAAACATTAAGTGTATTTTTCTTAAAAAAGGGAGTAGGTGGATTTAGCAGAACAGTGATACTAGAAGGATTAAGTGCCATTGGTCATATTCAAAGGATATTCAAATCATATAACCATTTTCACTGTTTCTAACCACTGATTCCCCTTGAGGGGCTCAATGTGAGCAGACTTATGTTACTCTAACAACTTGGAAGCCTTGGTTGATGTTGCTGTCTAAGTAATAAATGCGCTGTCCTGGAACCACGCTTTCAGCTGGCTGTGGCAAACTTCTAGGGCACCTAGAAATCTATCTTGGCTTTGCCTCCATTTCAAATATCTAAACCCATGATCCACATGTGGTCATCCTAAGTGACAAATAGAGACAATGAGAGGAAGTCAGTGCCTATGAAATTCTCCAGAAGTAAGTCCAACCCATCCAAGTTAAGTATCTATATCCCTTCACTGAAAAAAATGGGTAAGAATTTTCAAGACATTAAATGTCTGTTCAAAATCCAGGTGTCTTTCCCCCTTTAAAGAATGAACTCTTAGAGGTGCAGGATGAACTATTTGCAAAAACAATAGCAGCATCAACTCTTCGGTTTTGCAAAGTACCTAATGTCAGAATTAGGTAAAAATGGGCAGGACAATCAGGTTTCAGGCTGACCAGGGAGTTTGAAAACCTGTCTATCTCCAGTGAGTCCTTCAAAGCATGTGCGAAGAGGAACTCTCTGCCTCACTTGATGCAACTAATCTATCACGCAGCCAAGATGGGTGCTGGTACCAGAAACCAAGTAAGATTAAGAAATCTGATAAACTTCTGATGTGGAAGCTGGCAGAAAGGAACAGAACTGGCCTCTTGGCCCTGAGATGTACGTGCAGATGAGAACTGAATTTCGCTGTTTGCTGGCAGCATCCTGGGCTGCATTAGACAGAGCATTGCCAACAGGTTGAGGGAGGTGATCCTTTCCGCCTGCTCAGCCTTGGTGAGACACATCTTAGTGCTGCATTGAGTGTTGGGCTCCCTCAACGTGAAAGGCATCAACATACTGGAGCGAGGCCATCAAAGGGCCACAAAGATAATTAAGAGCTGGAGAATCTGTTGTACAGGGAGAAGCTGAGAGCTGGGAGTGTTCAGCCTGGAGAAGGCTTAGGGGGATTTAATCAAAGTGTATAAATACATGATGGGAGGAGTAAAGAGGACAGAGCCAGACTCTTCTCAGTCATGCCCAGTGACACGGATGATGAACATGTGCATAAACTGAAATACAAGAGATTTCCATTTAAATATAAGAATAAAAACAAAACAAAACAAAACAAAAAACCAACCTTTTCACAGTGAGAGTAGTCAGGCACTGGAACAAGTTCCACAGAGGGGCTGTAGAATATCCTTGGAGATACTCAAAACCTGACTGGACACAGCCCTGAGCATTCTGCTGTAGATGACCCTGCTTTGAGCAGGGGGCTGAGCTAGATGATCTCCAGAGATATCTTCTCACCAGTCACTCTGTGATTCTGTGAAAATTAAAAGCAGCCGTGGAAGCAGGGACCAAAACCTGGCTTTAGTGGGGGATGATTAAAGCTAGACAACTTCCAGTTCAAGCAAGGCAACGGCAGGAGGATTAACCGGTTCTGGGAACTAAGTGGGTTGGAATGCTGTCCAGGAACAAAGGTAAAATCTATCCATTGGCATGATTTGCTGAATAGCAGTTGTACAGCTGAGAAAATGCTTCAGAAATGTTTTCCCAACTGACTGTACTGCTAGTCACAGCCCCACAACGCTCCTGCAACCTTAGGCAAGCTGTGAGCACCCTTCCTCCCACCTTGCATAAGATCCAGACAAAATATGGCCTCGTTATGTTTCCATAACGCATATTTAACTGCTGTCACTGTTATTTCGCCTAAATTATGTGAAATTCTCAGCCCCTGGCTCTTTACACAATTTTTACACTGCAGAGCAAGAATAGCCAGCTATGTCTTTCTGCCTGATACTGCAACTATGAAAGCAGGTGCAATCTTTGGCATAAAAGCAGCGGAGGTACAGTGAAGAGAAGAGAGATTATTACTATGACATACAGAATTAATGAGACCTTTTCTGGAAACCTTTGCTGAGCCTTATACCTTGTAAAAAGAGGCTGAAAATTTTGAAAGATTTCAGAAAAAAAAAAAAAAAAAAAAAAAAAAAGATGAACTGAGGTTTCAAAAGCCACATTTAAGTATATGAAAGTAAAGACACTTCATTTATTTAATTTCTCAAAACAGAGATTACACCATCACTTGATCACAGCCTACACATAGCACACAGGAAAATATTTCAAAGAGAAGAGGAATCCTGCTAGTAGATAAGGTATATAGAAATCCATTATCTCAAAGCTGAACCTAGGCAAATTGGGGGTAAGAAATAAGGTGTCAATCTTCAAATGACAATAAGTACCCGGTGAAACAATTTAATGACTGACACAATGGATTTTCCATCATCTGAATTTAGTACATCACTACTGGATGACAATAGTGTTAGCGAATATATCCAACAAAGGTGATTGCTGGAAGGACGTGAGCTGACAGACCTCATTGATGCCTGCTTAAAACACTTGAGTGATACATCTGATTCTGAATCTGAGAGGCTGGTTTTTTGAGTAGTGGTAATTATCTTACCGTTAATTAATGTGCCATTAATTAAGCCTCTAATGATTGGTTTATACTCAAGATGTTTAGCAAGAGTAGTAGCTGTTCTGCAAATAAATAAATCTTCTATGTTAATGTGTAAAATAATGAAAAGTCTTTCATTTTCACAATCCATTTTTGGGGTTTGGGTTTTTTTGGTTTTTTTTTTTTTCCTCTCTCCTCTTGGTATTACATTATGACTAAGAAACAAAGTTAATCCTTAAGTCTATAATGTCCCAAAATACCAATCACTAAGCCCAAATACTAATAAGACAAATGTGAGATGACCTTGTACTGCCTAAATAATACATTCAAACTAATAAAGACTGAGTTAGTAATGCATCAGTGTCAGCTGGCTGTGAACTGCCAAACACAGAGACGTGTGGGATGAAGGCTACACAAAGAGCAAGCAGGTGAATGCAAGCAAACCGTACTATTCAGGCCGCCGTACCAAATTTAGAAGCCTCATGGCTAATCTTGTTTCAGTCACTGCTTTCAGAAGACAATATCTGCTTGGTAATCCACACAGATTAGCATTTTTGAAAGGTTGTGGAAATGAGGGGCAGTCTCTGACAAATGGAGGAAGGTAAATGTTGCACCCACTTTCAAAAAAGGCCCAGAAGAAGACCCAGGGAATTAAATATTGAACAGTCTTACTTCAGTCCTTGGGAAATTCATGGAGTGAGTCCTCTTGTTGTATATTTCTGCGCACATGAAGGAAAACAGTGTGGTTGGGAATACTCAGTATGGATTTACAAAGGGTAAATCAATGCTGACCAATCTAACTGCTTTCTACAATAAATTAACTAGATGTCTAGATGAGGGAAGAACAATGTATGTCATTAATCTCAATTTTAGCAAGGCTTTTAACATATTTCTGACAATATTCTTGTATCCAAGTTGGGATATCATGGTTTGGATGGGAGGATCAAACCAAGGCATAAAACTCTGGTTGCATGATTATGCTCAGAGGGTAGTGGCTAATGGGTCGTTCTCTACCTGAAGGCTGGTAACAAGTACCACAGGGGGTCAGTTCTGCAACCTGCTAAACATCTTCATCAGCAACCTGGAGTAGGTGACCGAGGGTACTCTTGTCAAATTTGCAGATGACACCAAACTAGGGGACCAGTCAGGCAGGCCTAACATCCAGATGGACCTAGGCAGGCAAAAGGAGTGGGCCAACAGGAACCTGAGGAAATTCAACGTGGACAAATGTTAAGTTCCTCATCTGGGAAGAACAAGCCCCTGCAACAGCACAGGCTGGGCACTGCATGCCTGGGGAACAGCTCTGTGGGAAAGGCCCTGGAGGTCCCGCTGTGACAATGCAGAGATGCCACCAGAACTCTGGACGGTAGGAACAGAGGCAGAACCAAGACATCCAGAAAAGGCATTATCACCCTTTCTTCAGCACTCATTACATCACACATAGATGTTCTGCCCAGTTTTGCACCCCCCTCAATGCAGCAAAGACATCAATAAACTGGAGGGAGTTCAGGGGCAGCCACCAAGATGGTGGTGACTGGATCACTTGCCCCCTGAGGAGAGGCTGGGGGAGTTGAGCTTGTTCATGATGGAGCAGCAATGGGTTCAGGGACCTGACAGCAGCCTCTGGTATCTACAGTGAGGTCATTGAGTTGACAGAGCTGGGCTCTTCACAGCAGTGCAGGACAGCAAGATGAGAGACAGTGGGCATAAGTAGAAACAGAAGTTGAGACTAGACATAAGGAGAAACCTTTTCACCATGAAGACACTCAGGCAGTGGCACAAGTTGCCCAGAGAGGTTGTGCAGTCATCCTCCTTTAAGGTTTTCAAGACTTAACTGTATAAACCCTGGAAGAAGTTGGTCAGACCTCATAGCTGACCCTGAGGATCATTCCAACCTGAATTATCCTGTATTTCTGTGATTCTAAGGGTAAGTCCACATCTGATAACACAGAATTATAATTTATTGCCCACAGGATCTCAGATAAAGTTTAGAGCAGGAGATCAAAAAAGGTTAGCTTGGGCAGTTGGGCAATAAAATTGTACCGAGAATAATGTAGACTTACTAGAAGGTATTACTCATAATTAATCAGATAGGAATTGCTTATAACAGATATGAGGGAATTAAAGAGATTTGTGTTAGTAATAAAATCTTGAGAAATGTTTTCTCCTGAAGCATCCTATACAGCTGAAATGGTGAAAGTCTTGTTCTGTCTGAATCAGAGGAGGTGGATGAAATAGTGTCAGATCTGTCACTATGTTAAACTCAATTGGTAGCTGATCCTTTTCCAGCCAACAGAGCCACTCCAAAAACACCAGAGTATCTGTAAACATTTCTATTCCCTCTCTCCATCAGCAACAAGACTTCCGCAGTGCCAGCATTTCCCCATGTTGTGTTTTCAAGCTCAACAAGAAGTAGGTTCATGAGCATTTCTTCACAGGTATTGTCAGATAGAATTAACCTCATTAAATGCTAGATGCCTATAAAGGTGATACCTGCACTTGAACTACTTGTCCCAGCCACTTTCAGGTCTGATTTTCAATATCCCATTTAGGATAAAATTATTTGCACCCTAAATGTGCCTACCTCACTCTAGGTGAATCGCTCAGCTGTAAATACCTGCCTTGTACATGATTACATATGGTCAGATGAATCTCGCTCAAGGTGTTTTTCCTTCCAGCTGGAAATTCTTGTAAAGGCTGTATGGTAAAATGGAAGTAGGAGAAGGTGAAACGGTGGTAACACTCTCAACACAGGCCAACCTGTATGTAGCAAAAGGCAAGACTGTTCTAAATTTTGTGTGCCTGAGGGTTACCTTTGTCTCACACATGATGTCCAGCTTCAGGGTAACTCTCTCCAGGGCTGGCTTGCAATGGCTCCTTGGAAGTCTTTAAGTAACTGGGCAATCCCAGGAGACGGACGCTGTGCAGACACTGTCCCCAGAATGCTTCCTGGCTACATGGCAAATTTCCTCACTTTTAAGAAACACAGGAAAATACAGTATCAAACCATTTCTGGGCCAAAAAGTGAACAAAATAAGTCCCAAAGCATTCACGGCAGCTTTAAAGACTTGACGACAGCTGTGCCAAGGCAGTCTGACTGGAGCCCAGGCAGCGGTGTGCAGAGACCCCCTAGCAAGCACTAGGCGATATAGCTTAAGCTGAAGAGCAGGGCTGTTCAGCTGGACACAATGCTACGCAAAAGCAGCCACAGAGTTTCTGGATCCCAATCAGTATCACCAGACGCCACAGAGCTGTGCTGTGGGAGCTCGGGGGTTCAGACAAGGCTGCACCGCGCAGCATAGGAAAGGCTCTGCTTCCCCTCTCCTCTCTGCTAAAGCAAATGTCTGTGGGGGTGTGCTTGCCCTTATACCTCATGTGAAAGCACGTACAAAGAAACAACGGATTTTCAGAGTTAAAGTACATTTTTACAGAGTTTCTGCACCTCTGCACCAAAGGCACTAGTGATAGTTTGCCAGAGAAGAATTTCAACAGAAGTGGATGTGGCACCATGAGCCCCTGAAACCGACCCTGGCAGTGGGATGTAAATACCCAATTCATGATAAACTGCACATACTTCTCACTCTGCTTGTATGCTGGTCCACCCCAGGAGCCCAGACCATACACAAACCTCTGGGGTTACACACTTTGTATCACACACAAGCTCTCCCTTCCAGCTGTCCAGATCAGGATGTAGCAGAAGTGCCCTGTGACTCCTTTCCACTCACAGATCACAGAATCACAGAATCAAAGAATCACAGAATGGTCTGGGTTGGAAGGGACCCCAAGGATCATAGAGTTCCACCCCCCCTGCCATAGGCAGGGACACCAAGCTCCAGACCTGGACCTACATGAGGTTGGCCAGGGCCCCATCCAACCTGGCCTTGAACACCTCCAGGCATGGGGCATCCACCACCTCTCTGGGCAGCCTGTTCCAGCCCCTCACCACCCTCTCTGTAAAAAACTTCCCCCTAATATCTAATTTAAACCTTCCCTCCTTCAGCTTTAGTCCATTCCCCCTTGTCCTGTCACTATCTACCCTTTTAAAAAGTTGATTCCCCTCCTGTTTGTATGTTCCCTTCAGGTACCCCATTTTTCTTCCCAAGAAGAAAAGCAGTGAGAGGCGGCATGGCTTTTGCTCAAGTCTCATCTTGGCACAGAGGCTGGGTACAGCAGGAGGTGGGTACGGGCAGCTGCACCTGGGAGCTGGCGGATGTCCCAAGGTCTAGCAGCGCAGCACATGCAGAGCAACTTTGTACAGTCGGCTTGGCATGCAGTCCACAAAATGTTAAAATGCCAATTCTTACTTATTCTAGCAAGGATAAAGACAAACACAGAACTGTGATATTTTTTGAAACAAGGCTATAAAAATAAAATTATTAAATGCATTAACCTACTTCTGGAAATCCTTGACTCAGTGGCTCTGGAAGTTCCTTTTCAAGCTTTCCCTCAGTCATACAAATGCAGGAATTATTCCCCCCTCTGACAGCTGTCTTATTAACATGTAATTTCCTGGAATTGAGCAGTGGGATGTAACTCAGCATGTGGCTGTGGTCCCAATCTGCAAAGCATAATCCTCTGGTCTAGGGGTTACTTTACTAAATATCACAATTCTCACTGTCTCATAACAGCTTGGGGTAGCAGCAGGTTGTGGTATGGAAAAACATCCTCACTGCTTTTCTCCACCTTACCAGTTAGCTTTACCAAGACCCACTGTAATATCCGTATGTACTTCTGAGTGGGCACACACAGATTTACATGGGAGTGCTTTTCAAATGTACTATGGATGAGGTAACTCCCCTCTTGAAGAGACTCCTTCAATTCAATTAAAGTGGATATGAAGGCATCGATAGGGTTGCCTAACTGGCTCAGCTGTTGGTTAGCTCTGCTGTCAAATTAAAACCTTATATTTTCCAAACATGGAAGTTCTGAAGCAATTCACAAGCTCAGCTGTTAGTATGTAACACAATATTAAGAAGAATATATACTGTAAATACTCCTTGCATCCATGTCTTCATAATATAATTTTCGTTTTGATGTACACAAAGTGTAACAATACTATCCAAACAACAGAAAATGGACTAATCATTCCCCCATGGTTCAGGCCTTTCTGTCATTTGCAACACCATTGCTTGACAGAAAATCTTTATCAAGAAAATGCAGAAAAGCAGAATTTTAGAATCAGGATTGCCTATAACAGTGAAGGTTCTATTTTTAAAACATTTTGCGCAACAAAACCAAAAGCCCTCTTTCTATGTGGCCAAAAGATGTATCCCATTAGGACAATTTCTGTAGTCATTTCTTACATTTTCCTAGAACACAGATACACCCTGAGAATTAATTAATATATTGAAATCAAATCAGTCAACAAGAAGAAATAGTACAAATGATTACTACTTCAGGTTTTGATAAAATGTGTTTTAGAAGCTGTTTAGAAACCAGAGAGAAGCCTGTAATTAAGAAACAGAAAGAGTGCCACTGAATTTAATCTTGCTGGTAACAAACCAGATGAAAGGGCATTATGCAATACTATTGTTTAGAGCTGTGAAGTGTGGCTTTTTATAAACTAAAGGGAAGGCTATTTTACAAAATCCTATGTTGAAGTCGGAAAAACACAACTGAAGTATGAAATAATAATAAGAATCTGGTAAAGAGAATAATTAAGAAAGCAAATTGAAACTCTGAAGTTTGAATTTCCAAATATTTTTTGACCCACAATAAAGGCTTTTAAAAATACATTTTCTACAGTTACTCAAAATAAACACACTCCAAAATGGTGAGGACTGATGAAGGAAATGATGCACTTGTTATAAGGAGCAGCCGTTGTTTTGCCTTGTGCACAAAAGAGAGGGAGAGGCAATGGCAAAATCATGGGTAGTGAAAGCAGCAAAAATAAAGATCAGGAGGAGAGATGGCAGGCCAGTCTCCATGGATGAGGCTGCAAAAACCTGGATGCTAAATGTTGTTCCCATGCAAAGTCCTGAAGCACTTTTGTAGAAGAGTTTGTTGACCTTTCACTAGTCCCACAGGCAAACTGAAATATTTGCCAGGTCTGTCTCTGCCAAAATGAAACAAACACACTCCAGGTTTGTACTATTTATGGTTTTGCGTCATCAGTCTACAGCAAAAAGGAACTTGAGAATCACACAACTAAATTAAATAAGAACAGAACCACAACTTAACAACAATTTATGGTCAACAATTTTTCTGTTCGCATTGGTGTCGCAACCATAGTTTGCTTCTCTCGTTTCACTGCTGTAACACTTCAGCTTGTCAACCCCTGCGGCTATCTGAGAGTTGGTGGAGTTACACCACAGTGAAACTGGAGAGGCACAAAGGAGACTCCAGCCCTTTTTTACTGACTGCTGTGGAAACTTAAAACAACCGGTATCAAAAAAAGAAATCCTCTCCCTGTTGCAAGTATGAACTGTTGCCAGGATAAAAGCATAAGAAACTGTGGTTTTAAATTGAGCTTCTTCTGTGAAGTCTACAAGTGATTCAACAAGACAGACATTCAAATGACACTAGTTCAGCACATTCTTACTTAAGTTCCCACCCTGTGCACTTCCCATTACTATGTTAACATCTTTGCTATTCCCAGTAAAATCAATGGCAAAATTTCAATTCGTGGAAAAGACCAAAGCCACTTGTCAGAGAAGTCCTTCTCTTTCTCTATCCTATTTTTTCCTTCTCTGTCCTATCGCCTCTCTGTGTCCTTTCTCTAGCAAACTTCCAGGCTTTTGAGGACTGTGATGGGTCTTGTAATGCCTGTTCCAGAAATACCTCCAAGAAGTTAAACCATACAGTTGTGCAAGCCCCTTCTGCCATTCCAAGACATACCTCTTGCCTCCTTTTCCAGGTGTGCTTATAGCAGAAACATACAGGCTCAAAACGCCACCAGGCAGTGAGGGCTTTATAGAGAGAGGCACAAATCATTCTGAGATTCTCTGGTCCTGAGCTGATGTCTGTAATGGAGCAGTCTGAGATATCTTCAGAGAGTGTCTGAAAGATTTGCTTGGGATGATCTGGCTTCATTAACTGTCTGGCAAAAGAGAGTAATTTAATCATCTAAGAACTGATAGGCAAATGCCGTAAGAAATCCTGTCAAATGGAATCTCTAGGCTGATCCAAAAAATTGGATATGCAATTATCGCCTCAGTGAAATGGTAGTGTTATGGATCCAAACACAGACGGTGAGAATTTCTATAGATGAGCCATGTTTTGTCTCATTCAAGATGTTAATTTGGTCCCGGTCCTGCAATTCTTAGCTATATAATGAAACTAATAATCTGGGGAAGAAATTCTTACACTGCTACCAGATTGCTCCTGTGTATTAGGCTAGCAGGGTCTGAATCTGTACTGTCTGATGCTGGAGTTGTTGTGCATGGGAAAAGTCATGCAGAATTTTAACAACAAAGCAGAAATTAGTTGTCATAAAAAAAAAAAAAAAAAAAAAAAAAAAAAAAAAAAGCAGCTTTTGCCAATAAGACTAGTGAGTGGTATCTGAAAGATGGGCTTATTGTCTGTCTGGGGACCAGCAGTTTATAAACTTTGACATCTACTTCAGGTCTACAAAGGTTTACAGCTATTGTTCACACAGAGGTGTGCTCACCCTATGTCACATGCTGTTCTGGGGGCCATATATAGGTGGTTCTGGGATCTGTGTGTATATATTAATTTGTGTGACTCTTTTAGACCAAAACTCAAAACTTCAGCCACTTAAGTCACGTTTCTTGGTTTGTTTTGATAATATCTATCTCTTTGTAATAAAGATTTCAGAAAAAATCTTGATTCTTTTTAAGAAAGAAACAAGTACTTGACTGTATATAAGAAAGACATATTCTCTGCAATGCTTTATTTTATTCTGAGTTTCTATTAGTACAGAGGAATATAACTTGCTGGTGATTCTGTAGCTTTGAATTACTTATTAATTTCACCAGCTATAGAAAATATTTACCTTAGCAGAACTCAGTGGAGGTCAGGATGAGATTTCCTCTCTGTTACAGGTGGAAGGATAAGTTTGGGCTTTCTGGTTGTTTGAGAGGGTTTTAGTTCATTTCTGGTAGGGAGAAAGGGGAGTGAGGGAGCTTTCCACCTCAGTACTTAACAGGTACCTGCAATTTTTGCTCTTGTAATGGCAAAATAAAATCTACAAGCCAGCTTGTAGTGTCCTTGTAAATAAGCAGCAACGTCCTGAAATGACCAGCTCTCCGTCACTTACACTGTCTCTGAAAAATGGTCCTACAGTGCTGCCTTTGCAGACCATGGTATAAATTCATGTGCAAAAGATGGTGATTAATAGAGTAAGGATGGAGTTCATTTTGTCCCATTTTAGTGATCTCAAAGTGCAAAGTCATTATCTAGGGTCATCCTAAGGGTCTCCAGGGTCACTATAATCAATAGCACGAGACACTTCAGGGAGTCAATCTCACCATTTTCAAGAGCTTCTTAATGAAAGGCCACATGACCCTGCAGAGCTGCTTACCTCTCTGCAATAGCCAACGCAAGGAATGGGCTCAGGCGTGCCAAGGCTCCTCTTAAAATTAATGAATGGATCATTTCATATCTCTGATCCAGAAAACTCAGAAAACTCCCGAAAACTGCATTATGGACAAATGTTTTTATTGATCTTTTTGTTTGTTGGCTCAATATACTCTTTCCTCTCCCTTTTGGAAAACCAGTGGGAAATAAAAGATAGGGGAAAAACAAAACAAAACAAAACAAAACA
This sequence comes from Podiceps cristatus, assembly GCA_000699545.1. Classification (NCBI taxonomy): domain Eukaryota; kingdom Metazoa; phylum Chordata; class Aves; order Podicipediformes; family Podicipedidae; genus Podiceps; species Podiceps cristatus. The sequence goes on along the minus strand of JMFS01129426.1, from coordinate 17,921 downwards.
AAACAAACAAAAAAAGCCCCACAACTTAAAGAAAAGAACTGCAAAACTTCAGAGGCTTTCTGGGGGGAGGCCATGTCTGTACCACCTGCACCAAAACTGTCCCTGCCACTGGGAAGTTCTCCAGATGCTGCTGAGGTCTCCATTACATAAAGATAAATAAAATGCACTTTTAGATGTGAAATACAGCAACAGTTCTGAAAGAATCAGAGTGAAATTAGTCAGATATCCCCAGGTTCTCCTGTGTGATCACAGATCTTGCCTGTCAGCCCAGAGCGGGAGGCAGACGTATGGCATGGCTCTAAACAAAGCGACAAACATAAGCCCTGCCAAATCCATGCTGCCGTTCCAAGGCCATGAATTCAATGAGCCTTTTGCATCAATTGTTTTCTCTTGGGTCAATGCATGACATGTCGCACTGCGTGAGAGGAGCTGGTATAAGACCCTTTCACTCTATTGTCTTGGCCTCTTCCGAAGAATCTCATTACGAACCTGAAGAGCTTGCCTAATGGAGTTTAAAGTGACAGAGTCTTTTATAGTGCAATAAAACCTTTTAAGATGTACTTCAGAGGCTTCTAATTCTCTCAGCAACACAGTAAATATAATGAACGTAAAAATTATCCTTGCAGATGTTGTGGTGTCAGTAACAATAACAAAATCTCAGCATGGCACAGGACCAAAATAGCATCTGGGATTTTGATTCACTCAATTTAATCACACAGTGTTTGAGCATTTACGGCTTTACAGTTTTTGTTTATTGATTTACAGTATTTTAATAAGATTACTGTGAAAACATATATGCTGAACTGGTACTTATATGGGACATGTACCAATGCCCATCATCTCCCTCATTGCTTTCTACGGAGTGCTAATTTGCAGCCCTCTGGAGCTCACAGGAAGATTTAACATTAAACAGCCTGCTGCCTAGTATGAGGGGAAGGAGATGACTAATAACTATTTCCCAGGCCCATCAAAGCCTTCTAAGAAGGCCATGAAGCCTTCTAAGACTTTGCAATAAGGGAAAATAAAAAATACAGAATGAAGCCATTTATATTTCTGCTGATTTAAAACTGAGTGGGGAAGTATTAGAAAAGCAACACACTGATCTATCGGTCAATGCTCAGGCAATTCCCAAAGCTTTCTGAGTATAAAAGTAATTTGTTGCTTTGTGGACTACACAAAAGTGCCAGTAGTTTCAAGTTTGTGAGTGAGGGGCCACATGGAAGCAACTCTTCCCATATCCATGCATGCGGGCACGCACATACATGCAGTGAGGGATTTGTCGTATGTTAAGTTTTGCCATCTACAAGTTAGGTATCTCAGTTAGGCAGCTGCCCAAGCTTGGGGAGTGGTTCACACATCAGTGACTTCCATGTCAGGTGGTAATTCGTTCTACCTACTAAAATGTCACTCGAATCTCATAGAAAGGCACCCTGCCTCTTGCTCTTGTTCTCTCCCTCCCCGTAGTGTCTCCACTGGCTCTAGCAGGAGCCCAGCCATTGCCTGCAGCTATTCTTCACTTTTGGATGGCTAAAGTTAGAGGAAATGAATCCCAACTTTGGATAGTAAAGAGGCAAAAAGCTGAGCAGATATGAAGAATGAACCACTCAACAGATTTTTCTGCAATTGTACTCCCTCCACTTGGTGATCAGGGTACACTGGGAAAGTGGTACAAGAACCCATTTTCTGCAAATGAACAGAAGATCTGGCCTCAGGAAGTGTCATGCTGACACCTCCTCTGAAAGCCATGTTTAGCAACCCAGAGTTTCCCACGGGATAGATGAAATAAGTGTTCAGGGTGTTTGTGGCCCTGCAGAGGGCGTGACGCCGCTGTCAGGGCTGTGCTCACCACCAGCACCACTGCTGTTCCCAGACCCTGCCAAAACAACACTTGTGAATGATTGCATTAAAGACAAGAGGAAAAAAGGCTGCTTATTTCATATCTGAACACATGCAAGCGACTGTTTGTCAGCTTCACCCCTGGGAACAGTTTTTCACTTGGAATCTCAGATATCCCTTTTCATAAAAAGGACACCATGAAAGCCAAGGTTTTCCAGAAGACTTGCCAGCCCTTGCCCTGTGATCCAAACTACAGAGCACAGCAACCCCTGTCCTCTCAGCGGCTCCCATCAGACGAGCCCTGCAAGGCCCTCCTAGCACCGATGGCAAGGATGACTCCCAGGGGCTTTCACTCGGTGTAACTGCATGGCAAGTACACTGATTGCTTCGTAAAGGCAGGGAACACACTGGAGCAAAGAAAGACTTCAGCGTTAATTTTTGAGCAAGATGCTTTTGTAGTTAGAGTGGATGATCATTCCTTACATTACTGGAAATACTTGCTTTCTTCCTTCCAGCACGCTTGGCCAGATAGCAGCTCTGAGTCAGACTTTTGTTTATGTACCATTGTCCTTTACCGTTTTCAGGTGACCCAGAATGTATTACCACGGCAGGCTGAAATTTCCCTGCCACTGCCCGATCTGGTAATCCTTCATCTCTGTGGGGGCATGAGGCATAACCTCTCTCCTCTTCGTCATGGTTAATGCTCACTTTGCGCTCTAACAGGTCTGGCCTCAGAGCTCGGTGTATGCAGTTGGAGATACTAGGCAAAATCATGTTTCCTCTCTCTGCAATGAATATGTATTTGGAGTAGTATATTTTTCTTATGCTGGTTCAGAATAGTCAACAGCAGTAGTTAAGTGTTTTTTACTCCTTCCCAGATTAAATCTGTTCACTTTCTTTAGTTTCTACTTTCTAAGGAAGCTTTCCTAGCAATATCAGCTGATCCAGTTTGGCATCGCTTGATGAATCAAGAACATTATTATTAATATCCCAGCTGCCAGAGAAGCAGAATATAACGTTGTGTGCCCTCCTCTGGGGTTTTAATCCATTCAGATGGGAACTGTTTAGTTTATAATTCAGAAGCATCAGACTTTTCACTTTAGAGGCAATGATTCACTCTCACGTTTTATTTCTTTCTGTCTTATAATAAACAACAGTTTATTTGTATGCTGCGCTGTGTGGGTAATATAACTAAACAACTACTTTGGTGAGAAGAGAAAGCAGATATGTCAAGGAAGACAAGAAATTGAGGATTATTTAGATTTTTTATCATTCTTTTTTTTTCTATTTAAAAATGTCAATTCTTTTACAGTAAAAAGGAAAACAAAAGGAAATGTTAGCTATTACTATGAACAAAGCATCATTTACTTCAACCATGAGTTTGACCATTATTTCTTAGTCAGAACATCCCATGAACAATAAATTTTGGTATCTACTGACATTAGCAATAAAGGCCACCCCAGGCAGAGCATTTATTCCAGTCAAGCATTATGTATTCTTAAACTGCCAAATCTGAGATCTGTCAAAAACAGTAGCTGGGACACTAGTGACAGCTACATACTGATATATCACAATAAGTTTCTCAAGAAAAAAAAAAAATAAATATATTTCAAAATCATTGAAATCATTATTATGCTGAGTGGGTCTTGCATTTTCCTATAATAGTTCTATATTGAAAACTCTTACAATTCAGCAAAGGAAATGGGTTAGTGGATGCAAACAGCTGGATACTTTTTATTAAAAACAAACAAACAAACAATACTCCTGAGGAGTTTGATCCCTGAAAGACAATTACTTTTTATAGTAAGAAAACATTGTTGCTGCTCTTTTCTGGGGGGAGGGGGCATTGCATAAACAAATATTTAGCCTCCTGCGTACCATTTCTAAATATATTTTTCCTTTGATGTCTCAGTGCTGGGACCTAAATTCTTTGCTGATTCATACCCTGTCAAATCAATGCAGCAATTGCACGTAAACTATTACATTTCAAAGCCTTGTCTATCCCAGTCTTGCAAACTCAGCTATGTAAGAAAATTATATCGTGATGTGGATAGCTATTACTTATTCTGAACTACCTCACCCATGATCCCCAAGGCTGGGGGACATGTTCCCACTCACCATTGTGCTCCTTGGGGCAGAATTCTGATCTGGAGAGTGCTTCTAAGAGCACTTCACCATAGAATTTTTTTTTTATTATTTTCATGGGTTTGGTTTTTTTTTTAGCTAATAGGGGGAACTGGTGCTGATTTCTTTGAGGTTTTAATCCGGCAATCTTTTAAAAATTGAATTTGAGAGTTAAGTGACATGTAGTAACAGCTTGGGTGAGCCATTGACAATCAGCCCACTGTTCCCAACATCTCTGTGAAGGAGCCTGCGAAACACCAGTGTCCAGAGTGCTGCAGAAGGGCAGGGGCTGGGCTGTGCTGAGCAGCTCTTGTGACCCGGCACAGCTCAGCACTGGGAGATCTGGGGGATATTAAAAGACATCAACAGAAGGAACACACATCAACAAGTCCTATGCAGAGCAGCTGAGGGAACTGGGGTTGTTCAGCCTGGAGAAAAGGAGGCTGAGGGGAGACCTCATCACTCTCTACAGCTCCCTGAGGTGGTAGCCAGGTGGGTGTCAGTCTCTTCTCCTAAGTAACAAGTGACAGAACAAGACAAAATGGCCTCAAGTTGCACCAGAGGAGGTTTAGATTGGATATTAGGGAACATTTCTTCACCAAAAGGGTTGTCAAGCTTTGGAACAGGCTGCCCAGGGATGTGGTGGAGTCACCATCCCTAGAGGTATTTAAAAGACATATAGATGCAGAGCTTGGCGACATGGTTTAGTGGTGGACTTGACAGTGATAGGTTAATGGTTGGACTTGAAGATCTTAAAGGTCTCTTCCAACCTAAATGATTCTGTGATTCTATAATAGATTCAGGACAGCAGTCTCAGGAAGTACTAGATCTAAGTTTTTAAGCCTCCTTGGTGAAGTTACACAATTGTCACTCACAGTCTGATACTGCAGGAGAATCCCTACTTACTTTGTTCCTATTGGGGCATAATTGTCATCACTTTTTGATGATATTTCCTTGACAATCCATTTACATTTCACAGGGCAGAAGGAAATGGTTAAATATAATACCTGTAGTTGGTCAAGTCACATCAGAAGATGAAAAGAAAGTGCTGATTCTTCGAAAGCAACATTTGGCACAGGAATACATAAAGTTCTGATTACACTTCACTGGGAGAGGTTTCTTAACTACAGGAGGATACTTCTTCCCTTTGTTAGAGCTGTTCCAGACTGTATAATTAAATATTCGTTGTGTGAGAGTGAAATAAATGCAGCAACAGATAGATAGGGAGAGAGGCTGCCCCCAAAGCCCAATGACTACAGTAGTCTCCTTGCATGTTGGAAGCCTCAATCCCAGAGGCCAGCCCCAGCTCAGTCATAGAGTTTACTGCAGACGTCACACATAAGGGGAAAGTGTGTATTGTATACAGTGAAGTGCACTCCAGAAGATTCTGCTTCCTCCCGTAACATGTCACTGCAATATTCTACCTTCACTTAAATCCTGCACAAAGCTACCCATCTCTTTTAATGGTGTGTGGCACTTTGGGGGCAGTTAGCTTAAAAATCAATTACAATGATTTTGTGGTTTGTTTTTTAAGACTTCTGTAGAGAAAATATACCATCTACATGTATTTTTAGCCAAATGCTGACATTTGGTTCACCTATTTCATCATGATATGGATGGGTTTTAGAATCATAAAATATTGATGTAGAAAACAGAGGTGGTCACTGTGAAATACATTTCATTTACTATATGTAAACCGCTCACATATTCTTAGGGACTCTGTTATTGACAAATTTATAAATAGCTGTCATTTTAACATGCCAGGTTAAAAAAACGCTATTGCTACTATTACACACATTTATAACATTCTGGGGAGTGTAATTGGCCCATCAGGATAATTATGACTCTCATTTTTCCTTCTTCCTGGCTGCCTGCAGTAACTAGTGGGCTGTTCCATTGTCTTTTTGGTTTATTTCAGAAAGCAATGAAACAGTTAAATACCATTGCTGGACCCCAGCATGAAGCAGAAACCAACCATTACTGGTGACCAAAGGATGAGGGCAGGGGGAAGGACCAGCCTCCTTCCTGCAGCAGAAGAAAAAGCGTTGTTCCTTCCACTCCTCATTCAAACTCAGGTCTGTCCAGAAACGTTCCTGTGCACAGATGGTGGAAGGAAATTGGGCAGAAGCTGTGAAAGAAGGAGGAGGAGCCACCACTGAGCCTGCTAAAGCTTCTGGACTGAGCTCGGGTGCACTGGTACCACTGTCTAGCCCTGGCAGTGATCAGGGTGCTGCCAAACTCCCTTCTTGTTACCCAAGTGTCATCGTAACTTGTCACTTAAACAGTTAAAGTCCTTCAAGTCTTTGCTTAAAGAGGTGCTGCACTCTAAGTAGTTGAATCTTTTTTTATGCATAAAAGATGTCTGTTCACACATATACACCCATCCCTACTCAAAGACATGTATATACAAATATACATACGTGTATATATTTAGCTATATTTAAACATATAAACAACTAAAAAAAATTCACATATATATATATCCTCTATCAGCTGAAACCTATATTTAAACATATAAACAACTAAAAAAAAATCGCATATATATATATATCCTCTATCAGCTGAAAGAGGGAAGAAAAGAAAGAAGAGAGGATGAGAGACAGAGAGAGAACTTAAGGGAAGGCAGGCTGGCAGGGGGAAAGAAAGGAAGGCAGGGAGGAGAAAAGGAAGGAAAGAAGGAAAAGATGAGACCCAAAACCCAATTGTCCTGTATTTTGTCTCTGAACTGTCTGGCATCAGGTGTTTCCACAAAAAGGCACATAGTCTCTGAAGTACCAGCACATGAGACTATATGACCCCCTTCTTCAATAGATAACAATCTAATCTCTATTTTTTAAATGTTTTAATTTTCACAGCACTTGATAAAATAGCCTTTCACATGTTTTGCTGTCTCTAGTGTACAAACTCTACATATTCTCAACATGACTATAAATGGGAAATCTTTTTTTTTAACTGAAAGCATGAAACCAGAATAAATCTTTACATGTGAAATACCATAAGTTATTATGCTTTACTATCTTGGAAAAAAAAAAAAACAAAAAAAAAAAAAAAACAACAACAACACCGAAGCAGAAGGAGAATATTAGTGTTTTATATAAATGGAAGTGGTGTCTTGAATCTCAGAAGGCTCCATATAGTTTAGTACCTCAGAAGAATTAAATCATACTGCATTTCCATAAAACAGAATAAGGAGCTGCAGATAAGATTATTATTCAATCAGGTAGAGATATTTTCTTTGGGGTACATTAAAAAACCCAATGATGAGGGGATTAAACAGACCAAAATATACAAAGTGATATACTGAAAAAAACATCCAACCAAATGAAAAAAAAAAAAAAAAACAAACAACTTTGTTCTAATGTGTCTAGAGTTCATATGCACACAACCAGCATGAGCAATGAAGCAGAAAGTTAAATCACTTAACAATACCTGCATTATGCTCTTTCATCCATAGGTCCTCACCTAACCACCACTATGAGTAGCACTTCCAACAGACTACACACTGCTCCACATAAATCTCTGCAACAACTCAGGGCTGCTGCAGCTGAGGAAAGGTGCAAATGGTACAATTTTGGGATGACCTAAGCTAATTCACAGAAAGAGCGAGCCTCCATTGTCATGCCCATTTATGCGACCCCTCATATGCTTGCAGAACAATAGATGAACTTACAAAAAAAAATCTCCAGTGACATTTTGCGTACCCATTTGCTTATTAATGACCTTGAAAAAAGTACTAACTATCCATTAAAAAAAAAAAATGATAGTTTAAATGCATGTTGCACGTTAACACACCCTGAGTATACTCAGGTTATTCCAGTCTGACAATTTTTGTGTAATGGGTCCATATTTTTAAGAGATATTAATCAATAAAGAATGGTGAACAGATAGAACAGTTTCAGGGAGAGAATCACATTTCAAATAGGTAGAAAATCATGAAAAAAAATGAAAATTGAATGAAAAATTCAAAGGCCCTGGAAGCTAGACCTGTCTGGAATTCACACAGTCAAGCTTCAAAGAGGCGGAAATCCTGACATGTTTTAAACACATTTTAACCCTTCAGTAGAGAGTTGTTATCAGCACATGATAGTAGAAAAGATATCCTAAAAAGGAAAAGTAAGCGCCTATCTATTATCTATTTCCCTTATAGTGTAATACAGCTGTGTGTAACATGGAGGATACTAAAAAAGTCACTTATAATATTATATATTATTACAGGAGGGGAAGTGGGGAAGAATCCCTTGTGAATTACTTCATTTTGCCTTCCACTCTAAACTCTGTGGATTTATTCTGAACTAAAACACTCCCAGCGTGTTTGCTCCAATAAAACCAACTCAGGTCTTGGCAGAACTGGAGAACAGTGGGCAATTTTAAGCTAAGGGACTAAGCAGACAATCTAGAGGAAACAAAATGCTATTGAGATTTTGTAGAATCTCATCAAAAAAGAGGTTTTTATTTTTCCTCTAGACAGGCTTTAATAGATTTTGTGTCAGTAGGATGCATGTACCTTCTCCTACTGTCTAAGTAATTATACAGAGCTATTAAGAGGTTAAATCTTTCAGCATTTGGAGAAAATAAGTTAGGTTGTTTATTTTCATTGTGAAAAATCACCGGAAGGAAAGGACTGTGAGATATCACTTACTATCTTGTCCGAGATGGCTAACAGATGGTTCAGTGTAGGAAAGGTGAAAATTACACTGAATTATTTGCTCAAGCTGAAGAAGGAAACTTTCATCAGAGCAAAACATTGACCCTAGATTTTGTTACATAATGATCTAATCCTCCATCTTCACTGTTTCATAAAAACCTTTGCATCTTCTGTGGTGCTCGAAATGAATCAGTTTACTCCTAAAAATTTGCATATCTTATATAGCTTTCTTACTGCACCAGAGGTGCAGCTGAAATTACCGTGTCAGAGGTATGATGGCTTAACCTTGGGGAAAATGCTTAGTGCTCTATTACTGTGTAATGAGTTGATATAAAATAATCAGTGCCAGATATCACCTTGTTGCCTGGCTGAAGGCACAGGAAGGAAAACCAGTCTTGAGACTCTGGTGCTGGACTGCCATCCAAGAGAAATACGTTGAAATGCCAGATATTTCTATGGTCTTTGTGATTTATAACAAGCCACGTAATTCCTCTGTACCTTAGTCATTCATCTGCTAAATGGAAATTTGTTTAAAGTATGTTTATGTGAGGATGGAGACCATCTCTTTCTTCCATATTCACATACCCTAAATTTCATCCACATCCATTCACCCATCCATCCTGTGTTCCCTGTTGGCAACCGATGCCAAGCCCTTGGGATACACCAGGCTGGAAGTAGGACTGTCTGTAGTGAGATCATGCCTGACACAGTGGACCTATAAGTACATCTTGAGCTGCTATACATCTATTTCACTACACAAAAAATAGAATTTCAGTTTTACACAGTTGTGTCATATGCATATTTGGGTACAGATGAAATGTGAAATCTACCCAGAAAGCAGCCATTTTCACCTCACAGCAGTGCTCTATGTAGGAAAAAATATATAGTTCTGTATCAAACATGGTCCCTTTTCAGAAAATAAGAACCTCCTAGTTGTATTTTCTTGAGCTGCCCTCTGTTTCTTCAGTTTCCTTTCTATAACAATGATCCAAATTTTCTGTCAGGGTAATTAGTCTAACCTAGTTAGTGGTCAGGATTTCTTTTCAGTACTTGTGCAAGCTGCAAAATGATCAGTTTGTCAAAATGCAGAGAACTTCATCTTCAGGTGCAGAGGAAGCGAAGTCTGAATATTTCGTGTACATTTAAATGTGCACTCAAGCAGTGACATGGAAATCAGTAAAGCAACTATTAATGATCTAGTTCCATTAACAAATGCTCATTTGGATGGTAAGTGACCTGAGACAGAGAGGAAATGCAATTTTGGCTGCCAATACAATAAAAAATGGCTGCTATTAGTGCTATATAGGGGTTATAATCAATTACACCTTTTATTGGCTCAATTCAGCTACACTGTCACCAATTAAATCTCTGTTTTGAATGAAGAAAGGAGTATAGTGGGTTTTACACAACCACCTCATGTAAAGTTCCTTTAGCTTAAGTTATTAATATCACCTTGGTTACTGGGTTGATGGAACTTACTCCTGACATGAAGTTTTTAGCTTTTGCCTTATTAACCTAAAGTTTTCTAAAACACTTTTACCAGGAGAGGAAATATCTCTCTTATGGACATAAAATTAAACTTAGTTCACATAACACAACACAATCACTCTAGCCAATGACTAGAAAACAACCTGTTTCTGCCACCCTACTTTATACTGAGAAGGAATTTATTCTACTGCTGCCTACAGATGCTTACAGATATCTATTATGACATTTATTATGATTCAAAAGGGGTTTTTTTCAGTAACATCTATTAACCAAAAAGTTTAAACCCAGTATGCTACATACTGCAGAAATTAATAGAAAAATATCCATTTCCCCAAAGAGCTTTGAATCTTAAAGAAAAGTGACCATACAGAAGGTTAATATCTCTATCACACCACTACCACAGAATCACAGACCAGTAAGGGTTGGAAGGAACTGGAGATCATCTAGCCCAAGGCCCTGCTAGAGCAGGGTCACCCAGAGCAGGCTGCACAGGAACGCGTCCAGGCGGGGTTTGAGTATCTCCAGAGCAGGAGACCCCACACCTCTCTGGGCAGCCTGTGCCAGGGCTCGGTCACCCTCACAGGAAAGGGGTTTTTCCTCCTGTTCAGGCAGAACTGTGTTCCAGTTTGTACCCATTGCCCCTTGTCCTGTCATTGGGCAACACATAAGAGTCTGGTCCCATCCTCTTGACACCCACCCTTGAGATATTTATAAGCACTGATGAGGGCCCCTCTCAGCCTTCTCTTCCTCGGGATGAATGGCCCCAGCTCCCTCAGCCTTTCCTCAGAGGAGAGATGCTCCAGCCCCCTCATCATCTTTGTAGACTCCATTGGACTCTTTCTAGTAGTTCCTCATCCTTCTTGAACTGGGGACCCCAGAACGGGACACAGGCCTGCCGATGGGGCCCCACCAGGGCAGAGTAGAGAGGGAAGAGAACCTCCCTTGACCTGCTGGCCACACTGTTCTTAATCCACCCTAGGATGCCATTGGCCTTTCCTAGCTGCAAGGACATGTTGCTGGCTCATGGTTAGTCACCCACCAGGACTCCCAGGTCCTTCTCCATGGAGCTGCTTTCCAGCAGGTCAGCCCCCAACCTGTACTGGTACCTGGGGTTATTGCTCCTCAGGTGCAGGACTCTGCACTTGCCTGTGTTGAACCTCATGAGGCTCCTCTGCCCAATGCTCTAGCCTGTCCAAGAGTCGCTGAATGGCAGCGCAGCCTTCTGGAATATCAGCCAGTCCTCCCAGTTTCATATCATCACTACTTTGTCTTTTTTGGACATCAGTCTTAGAAAGGGCAGTTCCTGCCCACTCAACAATCCCCTTGAAATCAGCTGAAATTACTGTGTCAAGAAGACAAAGTATACTTGCCTACCTGGCCCCAAGTTTAAACAAGCAAAAGTTTACAAATAACCTGTAATTCACAGCCCTAATCTGTTCTTCAGATCTCAGTGACAGACTTAAAAGCAGAATTTCATTTTAAGCAAAGACTGAATTCTCTGTTTCTAGCTGGTTTTGGAACTGGATCAGCCCTGATTTCCATGCTTTGCAATCACATACAAAGATGTGGCTGTTTTATTTGTGTCTTTTTCAAGAGCAAGCCTTTTTATAACTGGAGCCCAGAGGAATAAAAGGAGCTGTCGATTGTACCTGGAAAATAATGTGGGTAGCACACCTAATGACTATGGGATGGGCAACTGAGGAGCAGGCAGTTGAAACTGCAGTAGAGTGTGTTGGAAGAATCAAGAAGGATGAGTGAAAACATAGGAATTCAGAAGCAGAGAAGTGGGGCTGGAGATGAGACAACAGTGAGCATAGGAAAACCAGTAAGGAGGTTTAATCGTAGGCCTCAAGGGAAGATACGTAGTTGAGGCTGAGTGAACTTGCAAACAAATCAGAGGACCTTTCCCTCCCATGACCTTCTCACTTGAACTTTTGAAGGAATAAATAGTTTAGAAGCACAGGTGAGTGCAGTGAAAGCATGAGGAGGCAGCAGGACTAAGACCAGCTCCCCTCAAAGACCTGTCCTTCTAGGTCCATCCATCTTGACAAGTGCTAAGGCTGATACAGCACTCTGATTTTCACTGGTACTAAATCAGAACATGCTCCACCAGGTCACATTGAATGTACAAAGATTTTAAATGGTAAAGCTTTTAATGAGTGCCCCAACAGAGTGCATCAAGGAGCACCAAGAAGAAACAACAGTTCTGCCCCACCTGCACAGGCACAGTAATTTCAGCAGGCTTTGGACCAAACCTTTGGGAGGAACCACAGTTTATCCTTAATGTCGCCAACTAGCCAACAAGTCAAGATGTTTTCACCTCTCCCTTTTACTAGTAAAGGCACTTCCATATTAAATATTTTATTCAAGACTGATTCCTGGAAAGACCCCAGACTCCATCAGGAGGAGATCTGACATTATCTGAGGAGATAACCATCTGAATGGCTCATAAGAGTCCCAGTTTGAAGAATGCTTAGCTATAGTCAAAAGGCTGCACATTCATAGTTACCCTCAATGGGGTGAATTTCCATCTACAGTATTATTATTCCCACACATCTTTGTCATGCTTTCTATGGATTGGGAGTCAGCTGCTCAAAAATAAAATATTCATTGAAATATTTTCCTACCCCGTAACTCCTTCTGGCTAAATAAGCAGAAGCTAAAAGAGTCAAACTACATTTTCATCCTGAGCTCAATTTGATTTTCAGTACTCACCACTAATGAAATATATAAAAGTGATTTATTGGAACATACCAGCTATATTTAAGCAGCAGCCAAAACAATTACATTTAATTAAAATTAAGGTCAAAAAACCACAACAAACTAATATGACACTTCAGACATCAGCCTGGAATAGATGTTATGTTAGTTGATTATCAATTAGGTACAGTAAACACGAGCTTTTTGGCAATTCTCAGTGAAACCAGTTCAGGCAAGCAAACAAGTGCTGTGTCTGAAAATTTTCTCACTTTCTCTGAATTCAAAATCATCCTGCACACTGTGCTGTTCTTTATATACTTCAGTGATTTATTCTTCTTCCTCAAGGAAAAAGTATTCTGCCAGAAGCTCTCACTGGAGAGCCAGAGAAATGCAAAATTGCGGGGGAAGGGGTTTAGTTTTTTGTTGTGTTGTTTCATCCCTTCCCCTTGAAAGCACCAAAAGTCTTCTCATCACAAGCCTTAGGTTAATTGGGCTGTGAGAAGTATTTGAACATCTTTTACATGGCTGCATATAAGCAAGCTTGGAAAAAGGGTTTCCTATGAAATGGTCAGTTGCTTAGTCCTTTCTGTAGTAAAGGTTACACAACTGTGTTTTTCTGTGTTTGTTTTCAGCATAAGATATTGTTTATAAAGTTATCGTTGAAAACTGGGCACTTTCACGCTGTATATTTATTTAACGAGACAAATGCCCTAAGGTTTGATGGCAGTTTTCTCCTAAAGTCCTTGATGATCAGAAGGAAAAGGTACTGTATGGATAAAAAACTGCTCTGAGTGTCTCCTGACAATGGGAATTCAGTCAAGTCCAAAATTCTTTCAAATCCCTCTCGTCTGAAGTCAAGTTAGTGATCTGGCAGTGGTGTAAATGGATGCAGGAGCTGGCCTTCAGTTTCCTTGGATCTTTTGTTTCCTGCAGCTCTAAACAAAACAACAAAGAGAAGCCCTGCCAAATCCATCTTTTGTTTTCCCCTTGTAAAAATAACTGTGGAAATAATACAGAATTAAGTTCTCCTGCAGCCTCTGCTTGTCAGGCAGACAGTAAGCATGGCCACATCGCCCGGCGGAGCACACTGCAGGGACACTGAAGCGTGCGTGGGTTGTTTGGGTGCATCCGCACACTACAGTGTGCACACTATGTAGGAATCCTAGTTGATATGCCAAAGTCATTGCTCCTACTCAGCCCCCCAGCTCGCCAATTCCCACCGCAATGTCTAGCAGGTGCAACAGTGCTCGTTCAGCTCCCGGGCTTGTGCTTCTGCAGGGAGTATGAGTGGTGTTATCTCGGGGATCTCTGTGCAGCCAACAGATGTCCACACAGCCCCAACACATTGGACTTCTGATCTCCACTGGGGCCTCCTCGTGATGCCTCACTCTAAATAGCAATGTGAGAATTCCTGCTCTGAAGTCTCAGGCTTTTAGGGATGCTGCATGAGGCTTACAGGCAAATGCAAATGGAAAACCAAAGCTTAGCAGCAGAGCAGAGGGGTAAGGATGACTTATCCCTTTTGTACATTCATTGGAACAACACATCTTTGGGGACATGCCAGACCCAACCTGAATGCAAATCAGAAAGCATTAGCATAGCAGCTGGGGCTACAGGCAGCCAAGTTAAAGTGCAACAGGGCTGCTGGAAACCAAAACATAGTGACTGTGTGGAGGCAAGTCACCAGTAAAGGAGGAAAAGGAAAGGCAGAGAGAAAATCTCTCTGACTGGGGAGGAACTGGGGCAATGTTTCCATACTGGTGACTTCTTAACTCTTCCTGTAAGAAAAAGATGCTAAAGGACCACTTAGGGTTTTTAAAAAAGCAGCAGCCCTTACTTACCAGTGGTGAAATGATAAGAAAAATTTTTTCTTGAACGCCTTCCTGATGTAGTCCTTGCTTATCTTGACCAAATCAGAACATCATGATGGAATAAATCCCGATTCAATGATAAAATTACTCCAGCCTTCCTCTAGCTTATGCTCTTCTGCTTTCTCCTGAAGATGGAAGAAAGCTGGTCATCTCTGCAGGCAGATCTGGACTGGACTTTGGTCCTTCAGACTACTTTGTGGGCTGCCATGTAGCTCTTAAAAGTGTCAAAGATGGCAGTGACTAGGAGATGATACAAGTGTACATTATGCTGAAACTGGTGGGATTTGAACTAGCTGTCTCTCCTTTCCGCAGACCTGCCTGATTCACTCCTCCATGTTATCATTCACAATGATAGTGATGAAAACTCCTTAAGGTGCTCAAGTGTCCCAGAAAAACAGAGGACAGATCAGAATGTCGGATGGGCCTCTAAAGATCATCTGGCCCAACTCTGCTCGAAGCAGGGCCAAAGTTACATTGTGTTTTGCAGGTCTGCATCCAGCTAAACCTTTACCACCTCTTGAGGATGGAGGCTCCACAGCCTCTCTGGGCCCCATTCCAGTCTCTGACCTTCCTCACTATTACATGTTTTCCTTCTATTCAGTCAAGTTTCCTGTGTTGCAATTGTGTTTGTTGCCTCTCATCACCCAACACATCAAATATTTGCAGAAACCTGTTAGGTCCCCCCAAAGCCACCTCTGCTCCAGACTGAACAAGCCCAGCTGCCCCAGCCTCTCCTAGGCAGGGATGTATGTACTTCTATTCCAGCTGCAACACTTGTGGCTTCTGGGAAGCACAAAGGGACCATGGAAAGCAGTCGAGTTTGCCTGCTGTCCCTGAATGGCCTCTCCTCTGGTCGCTGTTGGAGGCAGATGGATCTCTGGTCACCACTTGTTCTCTTGTTCAGCTGAGCCCTGTGGGAGGCCACTGAGCTGACACTAAATAAAAGAAGCACTGGGACAGTAACTGAGTTCTCTTACATGAGAGATAGATCTTGCCATGCTAAGAATCACCAGAAATTACGACAAATCGTATCCAAAATGTTGTCTTGTAGAAGTTAGACCAGAAAGCCATAAGGTCCAGTTCAGGAGAGGATTTACTACTAATGATTTCCATAGGCTGGAGGAATCTGACAGCCCTGCAGGATGTGGTCCTAGTGGCAGGGACGGTAAATCAAGTATATCCAGTTGTCTATCAACTCCCAAAAAACAAATAGAAATCACTAGCACAAGAACAGAAAACTAACGGAAACATCTCAAAATATTAAGCCATACGAAGCACTTTTAAATCTGCAGACCTGAGGGGGATAACACAGAATGCTTTGATAACATATTTCTTATTTCAGTAGACTTTCCTTTTGTTTCCTGTTGCCAAACAGCTCCAAAACCTTTTATCAGAATCACTAAAATGTGGGTCATAGTATTTATGAATTGCACATTTGCAATCCTATCCGTGCGTTTAAAAAAAAAAAAAAAATGAAAATTCTTCCTTCAAAAAAAAACTCAAAAAATGTATTCTATTATCACTAAACTAAAAAAGGCTTATATTATTTTTATTTGCTGCTCTTAAAGTAATGCTTCTTCTTTGACTAGGTAGTCAAGGGTGTTTACCCTTCATTTACAAACTTCAGACATTTTAGGACTTAAGCTATATGTATAAAAACACCAGGAATTAAAATAGTAAAGTCCATATGGGATAGAAGAATCTGGACGTTTCCTCTTCACTAATTATTCCTACACAAAGAAACATGAAGATCTTTTTTAGGTAGGTTCAAACAAATTGTTTTCAGTAAGTAAAATCTGAGAATGTTCTGGAAGAGCAAATCTTTGTCTAATAGCAATGTATGGCTCCAATTCCATGATGTATAGCTCAGTTGAGGAGCTTTTTATAAAAGGAGAATGTCAAAATATGTCAAGAAGAAAAACAAACCTTCAACACACCATCAACTGGAAGAAAGTAACTTGAAGTTTCCCTCTGAGAAAAACACTAGATAAGGAATTATAAAAACATAAATTTTCTGATTCCCCTTCCTCATTAAGATAGTCAAAGCATTTAAGTGTGGTTATAAAATAACTTACTGAAAGCAAAAACATGATTTGTGTAGGTCTGGTATAACCTAGAAGATGTTTGACAGTCATAATACTGGATGAATTTCCTGTTGTAAGAGCTTCCAGTGAAACTGTGCTTTCTGGTATTGCTTAAATCAGTCTCTAAATGTGAGTTAGATCATGCTTTTTTTGCTAGTTCAAAAATATCTGGAAAAAAAAATTGCCTTCATTAAAAAAGCAAGAAAAACTGAAAACCACCATCAAATGAAAAATAACTTTTACTTTTGTTAAAAAAAAAAAAAAAGGAAGAAGACCAACAAATCAAAAATATCAGATCCTAAACAAGATTGTTATTTAATACAACTATATCTAAGTTTCATTCATCCCCTTCCAGGGACTAGGATGAAAGTAAAGATGATCACAGCAATTATGTTAACAAGTATTAAGAAATTACTGCTTATGCTGTAGGAAGTGACGACTGTTCTGCATTTCAGCTCACCCTGACAGTAAAAAGGTTAGTTTAAACAACCTATTTAGATTCTAATTTGTGCTGACCACTGCAGAGGTGGTTTAAACTCTCTCAGTCAGCCAAAGCCAGCTGAGAGCGGGCATCTAAGGAGTTACCATGAATCAGGATGAGAAATACTATACAAATTGCTTGCAATTGTGCAAACATAAGTAAAAAACTGGACTGATAATTAAAAGGAAGGTGAAATTACAACCCCTAAGGAAGAAAAAAATGAGAAATCAACATAGAGTCGCAGTTCTCCAGGGCAGACAGGATGACCTCTGAAAGCCTCAATTCTGACAGTGCTTTGTGACCATCAATTATGTGCTGTTGTACGGAGCTCTTAGTACTGTCTTATCTATTGACTAAACACCCTTCTCCAAAGAAAATGAGCCATCAGTTTGAGAAATTTTCCTAGTTATAGCTGTGTCAGCCTGCTTAAACTGACCTTTAAAGGATTCGCATGAGAATAAAGGACATCTTATTATTCAGCACACATTTTTGTGAGGCCAAACCAGGAATTGCGGATCTCAGACAAAGCACAAAATTTCCTCCTAAAACAATCTGAGGCTTTGCAACTAATCATGCTCTTGAGTGGTTTATAATCTGACAGCAGAAAACACTTGGGGAAAAATTAATCCCTGAGGCAACTTCATTTTTGTACGATAGGGTAAAATTTATAGAATCATAGAATGTTTTGGGTT
>JMFS01129425.1:0-33347 GCA_000699545.1 Podiceps cristatus | reverse complement strand
TGGCTCATGTTGAGTTTCTCATCCACCAATTTCTCATCCACCATTCATGTTGGCATGAATGAAATTCAGTAGCCTAGATTACTACCATTGGAAATTAAATGGAGGCTTCTAAGTCACTAAAATATTTCTGAAAATGTTGCTTTTAGTATATATTGTATGTATTATTTTCTAAAGAAATAGTATAAAATTTTCCTTACATATTTCCCCTACTTCTTATCTAAACAGAATCAGCCCCAAAAGCCCTGAAATTCAGCTAACAGTTGGTTTAAAGGACAGCAATACTTAAAACAGTTTGTAAAGAGAATTAAAGAGGAGAGAAATAGGAGCTTTGGTTGTATTATTCTTGGCCTTCCCTATCCTGCTGATGGGAAACATTTAATAAAAATGATTTTTGATCGGCTGATTTTAAAAGGACAGTTTGTTCAATGCCAAATTAATCCCATGGAGGAACTGGTAGTCTAGAATATGGGCCATTTGGGGAGTTGCTGTTGTTGTTTGATCAGTTTCAAAACAAACACAGGAGAAGAAAAAAAAAACAGCTACAAACAAAAAGGGTCAATTTCTAATTAGCTTTATATTAGTAAAAATGGCATCATTTAGGACAATCTTGGATACACATCAGCCAAGTTGTGACTCTAGTCCAAAGGCTTCATGAAAATATTATTACAAAACCCAAACAACAAGGTCTAAGGAATACAGCAAACTTCTTTGCTATATTCTGTGTTTTGGCAACAGTTACATGCACAGAATCCACATTAAAGCAATGTCAGTGTTGCTAATACTCTATCACTGTGCTACGTGGAGATACATGTGCTATTCTGCTGAGTTATACCAGCTTTCTCTGATTTTTCTCTGCCTGTTAAGACTTACTGCCTATTGATGCTCTATTAATTTATTAGATTATGAAGGTATGATATAAAACCTTGTATTTTGAATAAGCATGAAATTTCATAGCTGCTCTTCAAATTATCAGATTGTCCTGTAATAGAATGAATTTAAGACTGGGCATCAAGTTCCACTTTATTCTAGGTTTAAAGCTGCAGTAGTAGCATTCCAAGTGCATACTTATCAGAAATAAAGCTTCAAGGATAATCTGTTTATTTACTTTCATGGTATATTCCCATTCCTGCATTTTAGCTTCATTCTTTGGCAGATTACAAACTGCTAGATTTCTGGAGAAATATCTGGCTTTGAAGTAATTTTTTACACTTCCATTGACCTCTCAAGTGCAAAAATCTCAATGAAAGGTTTCAGAATTTGTCATATAAAATTTCTTGGTATAAACAAAATTTCAACACCCCAAATATGAATACCTCCCCAGAAAATAAACACGTTTTGATAAAAAGCCTTTTTAATAATTATATGGCTATACTGACTTTGTTAGCAACATATTAATCATGCAAAAGAATTAGGAGCTGCAGTCAAAGATAGCAGTTGGAATAACAGTCATGATATGCAGTTGTGGCTATGGGACGAATCTTGAGTGCAATGTCTAAAGCATAAACACTGCTTAATTTCTAAATGCCCATTGATAGAAAAGCAAGAAAAAAGCTGAGGAAACACCGAATTATTGGATAAAGTCAGGGCCAAAGATATGACAAAGAATAAATATATTGTTTGTCTTTCTTGATGTGTATGAAAGAATGGCTTTGTAACACTATTATCTATCCCAGCAACTTATATGGCCAGGATATTCACCCTGCTTCTAATCTAATCATTTAGCTTCAAGACAGGTTGGGGGGGGTTGGTTTGTGGGGTGTCTTTTGTTTGGTCTTTTTTTTTTTTAAACTTTATAAAAGTATTTCTATAGCCCTAAATGAGGCTGTAGCAAGCTACTCTGGTGGCATTCGGTTTAGGTTCCACTTGCATTAATAGTTTCTTTCCATTTTTTTTTTCCTTTAGGGGGACCAAGGCCCTTTAGGTCCCTATGGTCTTCCAGGACTCCCTGGTGTTGGACAGCCAGGACCCAAGGTAACATTCAGTAACAGGTCTCACCTGCTGTTTTATCAAACTCAAACCCTTATCATCTAAATGTAAAACTGATACAGTATTGACAGGTTTTTTACTTGCATAGAGTGGAGATAACAGGCCTTCCTTTCCAGCAACTCTAAGTTTTTATTATGATCCCACTGATATAATAGAAGTGAGAAATAATGCCATTTAAATGGGTGTTAAATATGTAAGATCATTTTCAAGCACTAGCAGATGCTTGCACTAATGAGTAAACAATACTTCAAGGCATACAAATACATCTCAGTCACTGTGGTACAGAGTCAAGTGTCAGATTTGCCTTGTTTCTTCACTAGGAAACAGATATTCTTATAGGTTATAAAATTCTCTCTGCCATGCAGCATTTAATTCCTCCATCTTGTTTTACTGCAAAAAGACTAGAAGGTAAAGGTTATGCTTTTCAAAAGCATAAAGTTGAATTAAGACTGAACTTTCTAATATTCTCTTTCACAAGGGTGCTCAAGGTCAAGAAGGTAAAATTGGATTCCCAGGACCCCCTGGAATTGGTGAGCCAGGATTACCTGTAAGTCAGTGATATGTGTATTGGAAGTGGAAATATAATAAATTAAGTCTTAGTGAGTGTAATCGATTGACAGCAGCTATATTGGCTACTGATTCCGTAAACCACTTTGGTCCTAGTCTGGAGCAGCAGAAGTATGTTAGGCTGTGCCAGCCTAGCATTGCAGCAGTAATTGCAGGTGGCTTGCCCAAGCAGGAGAATAAAGCCATGTCCAAGCAAGTTTTGAGGAAATAAAAAATTGCTTGTTCCATGTGAGCCGGATTGCCATATCCAGTTTGCAGAAAGACGTGGAGTTGTATATAAAGAGCTGTACCCCTTCTTGTTTGAGTTGAGGATAATCTTTAAAAATTGCCTAAAATCAAATTTTATGAAGATGAAAATCTAAGACCTGAGGTGTTCCTCAACTATTGGGTGTTTTTTGGATTGCATCAAAAGCAAAGACCCAAATTATATGCTTTTAATTATATCTTTATCTTCTGAATTATGTAACTTAACAGGCTTTTTGCAACATTGAGTTAGTGCTCACTGGCTGCTTTCTCTTCCTGAAATGTATAAAATGTTTGGGTTTCTTGTGTATTAAAGAGATTGTTAATTAAGAAGCCGTGAATGTGGACGGGTGTGAGATTAATTCTGATAGTATTTTTGAAAGTCACTTTGTGGTTGTAAAAAACTATTTTTCTCACCAAAAAAATGTAGAAACTTTTTCCTTAATAAAGATAAAAACTCTTTATTAGCTATAAATAATGAAAGAATGCTGAATTTTGTGGAAGAAGAGAAAGTATTGCAAAAATAATTATTTCTATACTTGTTTAAAGCAAAATGGGTATTCTCTAATTTTCCATGTTTAACCTGCCGTTTTATATGGAAAAACTCCATATTCAAATGAATGATTTTCAGTACGAAAATCATTAAATTATATGAAATTATATGGAATAAAATTCACAGTAGTAAATGTATTTACTATAAATTAATCTACAGGTTCATTTGAGTTTTAAGGGTACAGTCTTTAGACATTAATTATGTAGTTCACACCATTTCAGCATTAGCTTATACTAATTTAAATCCTCCAATTAAGTGTTGCTACACTTCATTTTAATTGCCTGGGCTCAGCCAGCTGTTATGGAAGCATAAGAGTTGCAATAATCTATACTAGCAAGTTAGACAAAATGTCAGTAAAAAATGGAATTGCTGATATAGTCGAAATATATTCTTCTTTTCTTACAGGGACCACGTGGCCCTGATGGTCTGCCAGGTGAGAAAGGTCTACCAGGAGAGGGCATTCAAGGCCAAAAGGTAGTTTTATGGAAATTGTTTTTTTTAACATTACGGGCCAAATTTGCAGTAATGTCTAAGTTATTTAAGATCATCGATCCTTCCACTGGTATGAAAATGTCAGCTGATGGATCTTGGTCTTCTGAATCATGGTGCTCTCTGAATAACCCTTCAAGTTCAGAAACTCTATCAAGTTAATTACAAAAAATTGTACGATCCCTCTAACCGTGAATGATTCTCTTACTTGTGTGTTTAATAAGATACCTTATTTTGATAACATTAATGAAGTAAATTGTATTCTGAAAGACTACTTAGCTATTTATGTTCTGTATTGGAAGGAAACATTTAGGAACTGTTTTCATTCTGTCTTACCATTTTGGGAAGCTAAAAGATGGATTGTATGAGTCTCTATGGACAGTTACCTCATTAAGGGCACTTGCTAGGTTAATACATGTGAACATTCCGCTTTTTAAAAATAAGTACAAACAAGCAAAGATTTATGATTAGATCACAACTGGGCTTCCCATCAAAATGTATCCTCCTTTTTTAGTGGTTTCAAGATTCTCTAGAGCCTTGAACTACTAAGTAAAGAAGATTTTTCTTCCTTTTATGGAAAAGATGCTAGTCAAGTCCTTGAACCAGGTTCTGAACTGCTCTCTGACTCATGAACATATTATCACATTTCCAAAATGTACCTTCCTTCTTCCTAGTATATCGTTTTCTCCTTTTGAAGTCCTGTGTTCAACAACACAGTGAATGCAGATGAAGCGTGTTATGAATTGTAGCTGAATTGCTTTTCTCTGGTACTGATAATTCCATTCCCTATTTTTCTTGTTTGTGAAGAAATATTTTTTCCTCATTATCCACATTCTGATAACCAGTTTGTCTAAGATTGTGTTCTTTATAAATTCCCCAATACAGTTACAGGATTGTCACATATTTCTAGGGTGAAAAAGGCTCTGAAGGTGTAGCTGGTCCTCCTGGACTGCCAGGTCAACAAATCAAAGGTGACAAGGTGAGGCACAGACTATTTTTCTAATTGTATCTATAGTTAATTATATTTATAGTTAAATTGATGAGGAATTGTTCACACAATACCACAACAATACAAAGGTATGTTTTATCTGGAATCTAAGGAACTGTGTTACACCGTTCCATGCAGCTCCATAGGTTGCACTCATCTATACAAGTAGCTGAGCCTGTTAACTGAGAGCACTAAGGACTGTATTCTGTGCAGCTTCATGTATGAGGGAAGAAATGGATGTTTTTCCTCCTAAATTTATTTCAGAATACTGTATTAAAAATATTTTATATTTTATTTAAGTATTTAAAATAATTTTAAAAACCCCTTTGAGCCATCTAACCTAATACGCTTGGAACAGGCAAAAGAACACTGTGGCTTTTGAAATTTGTTAACTTTTTGGTGCCCAGTCCCCTGAAGAGGAATCCAGAACAATCTTAATTCCCTTGGCCTGATGAGATTCCAGCCTGTATCTTGTGCATCCCCAGAGAGTGGCTGATGCAAGATGCCCAGGTGTCCTGTAGAGCAGAGGCAGTGATTCCCGATCTTCCTTCTCGTGGTTTAGTGCCATAGCCCTCTTCCTACTCCCTGTTATTTTCCTTCCCTCCTCTCCCCGTGACTCCTGCTTTTCTCCTTGCCCCACACACAGCTCAGTGAGAGGAGAGGACAGCACTTCCATCCAAAGTCATTCACAGCTTGGTCAATTAGATCCCTGTAATAAAAACATTACAGCTCTGATCCTCTAATGTTGTAAATGAGATAGAGTTTGTAGGAGAGAAGGGGTATTGTTTTTATTAGATCACTTGCCATAGGCAGACGTTCAGATATTCCAAACACATTTAACTCAAATGGAAGCAGCAGACTTCAAGATAATGCAGCCTGGGGACTGAGGTTAAGGAAGAAATTCTTTCCAGTGAGGGTGGTGAAGCACTGGAATGGGTTGCCCAGAGAGGCAGTGGAGGCCCCATCCCTGGAAACATTCAAGCCCAGGTTGGACGGGGCTCTGAGCAACCTGATCTGGGTAATGGTGTCCCTGCTCACTGCAGGGGGGTGGGACTAGATGGGCTCTGGGGGTCCCTTCCAACCCAAAACATTCTATGGTTTATGACTGTTGCTCTGTGTTTAGTTTAAATATGTTAATGAGCTAGCATGGGCTATTGAAATTTAGCTCTTGGAAATACTTTTTGTATAGGGTGAACAAGGCCAAGTAGGACCACAGGGTCCAGCAGGACCACCAGGAATAGGAAATCCAGGAAGCCAGGTAAGTCTGCATTTTGGACATGTAATGAGCATTTGCATGTAGTTTTCATTTTATATTTTATCAGAACTCTAATTTTGATGTGAAAACATTAAAAATCTCACAGTGATTTTTCATTTTAAAAGTATCAAACTGGTCTTTAGGCAAAGCTTGTAAATATAAGTGATTCCAACTGATTTGAATGGCCTTAGAATCAAGCAAACAAATTTGGTCTAATCTGCATAATAATTTGCATAGAAAATAAATCAGATGTGTTGCTTGGATGATGATATATTACAGATAAGAGTTTCACAAGGTAAGAATCTGCCACTTCTGAATTTCAAGCCCTCTGAAGTTTGAACACAGCCTTTAAGAGTTGGATACAGAAAAACTGAAACATCCCAAAAGAACTTTTGTTTTTTGCTTTTTTGGAAAGAAGATAAGAGTTCATGCTCTCAGCATACTATCCCAATGAATCAGGGCTTAGGTGCACATACTGAGACACTTCCCATTTGTTTTCTCCCTAAACAGTAATTGTCATTACACTTGGATACATCAGTGTCACAGGATAGTGACAAAGGAAAAATAAAATAAAGATCTCAGAACTAAGCCTGAGGACAGGCAAGCAAATTGTTTTCTTTTAAAGATAAGATAAAATCATTATTAACTGAAAGATGGACGCGTGGTGAAATTCAGATGTGGAGGAGTGTAATGCACTAATTCATTTATTTTGCTTTGTAGGGTATACAGGGTCCACAAGGAAACCCTGGGGCAAAAGGATCTAAAGGTTTGGGCCTGCCAGGTCCAAAGGTAATGATTCAGACACTGTTTTTTAAAAATAGCACCAAGAAGAAATAATGAGCAATGTATCTTTGCCAGGCTTTTCAAGAGTGCCTTTGATCAGATGAAAATGTAACTCTTTACTGGAGATAACAATTCACTTTTGAATCTTTGAGGGAAAACCACCCGTGTTATCAAGGTGTTCCCCAAACAGAGCATATGGCTTCTGCTTAGCGTCAGCCCTTAACCTTTGTGAATGTGGATTTTAGGTTCTAAATGAACATAAGTTTATAAATAAAGTGTCTTTCAGACATGTGTATATCAAATGAGTTTGGTGCTGCATACACATTGTGTTCAAGTAAGTATTTTACCAAACAACTCGGCTGTAAACCAGCGATGGTTTTGAGACTTAAGGCTGGTCCCACCACACGGTCAGCCTGTCCTTCAGCCTTCCATGGTCAGCATGAGAAAGAACCAAAACCAAAGGTAGAAACACTGGGATAGAAAAAAAGAGCTTAAGTGTACCTAGTCGCTGACAGTGCACCACGAAAGGGGGGAAAGCAGAAGAGAACAGGAAAGTGGGGTAAACAGTTCCTGCTGTCAAAGCCCATGCCGCTACTGATACCGCGTCAGGTGAGCACCATAAGGGGAGAAACGGGGAGTAGCTGAAATACTAAAGAGAACAAGTGAATGAACTGATGACCTGTAAAGCAGAAGTGCGCTTTGTAATCACCTTGATTTACAAAAGGATGACATTAGCCACTGTAGCAAAAGCAGGGAGAAATGCAGTCATTTTCTCCTGGGCATTACTTTGGTATGTAAGTAACAGTTACAGCACCAGTGTTTAATATTAATGTAGGGAAGAATAGGTAGCTATGAAGTATGTTATGTATGTGGACAATTTTCCTAGTGTGAAAAAATATTTTAAAAAGCAAATTTGAAAAGTGGAATTCCTATTTCTTTATTCTAGAACTACTGGAAGGAAGAATCATGAGGGTAAAACTTTATCTTAAAGAGAAATTCTGATTTTTCTTTATTTGGACTCACTTTTCATACAGTGACCAAAGAGTTTTTGATACAGTGGTGTAAAGTAAAAAATAAAACGTATTAAAACAAAAAGGAGGAAGTTGGAATGATTCACTTAGACTTTCTGCGCACTGCAAGGTTAAATAAAATAGACGCACTCTTACAAGTTACTAGGGTTTTTAAAGAAGAGATTTTTCCAGTTGAAAACTGCCTGGCTGTAAACTTGACCACTTAGAATCATAGAATATCTCAAGTTGGAAGGGACTCATAAGGATCATCAACTCCACTTCTATGTGTAAAGCAGTTAGTGAAATAGTGCAAGTAATGAATGAAATTAATTGTATTCCTCTGTTAAACAAAAGACTTTTTGTTACTAGGGTCAACCAGGTGAACCTGGACAAAAAGGAGAACCAGGACTTCCAGGAATTGGTGTACGAGGACTTAAAGTGAGCCTATTTTTATTTTTAACTGCTCCTTGCAGGCTCTTCTAATTCTTGCACTAGTTGCTAATAAACTAAGTAGAAGATTTTTTTGGTATAAATTGATTATGATCAAAATAAGAGGGAATTTCAGTGAGAGATGGTTAACTTCACAGTTTTGGGGGATTTTGTTGTTGTTGGGGAGGGGGGGGGGTGGTGTTTTTTTTTAACTCAAACTGCTGCACTAGAGCTCCCCACCCTCTCTCCTAAAATCATTACTGCAGCCATAACTGGAACAGAATTTTCAGCCTTCTTTCCTAAGCTAGTGAGGTATTTCCAAGTCCTGTTACTACCTCTGTTCCTCTGCAATGATTTGAATAAAAAACAAACCAGTCTGCATGACAGTGGTGGTCATACTACCTACATGATAGAATAGTTGTAGAAGACTTAAATCTTTGACTTTAGCTGCCATTTTGAAGACTGTATATCATATCCTTAATGATATGAGTAGGGCTTCCAAAACCTTGGGTAAGACGACTTAGACATCTCATTTTTGCCGATTTTTTCCCAGGATCATGGGAGAAGCACTTGGCAAGAATAGTTCCTATGGATAGTTTCGACTCTTTTTGGCAAGTCTTAAAAGTAATGCCTACACCAGTTTGTACAACCAGCAAGGTGTTAGTCTCCAGTCAATGACTCCATTTAGGCATTTTTGGCTGACCATTCCTTAGGGTCCCAGATGTTTGACCTAAATTCATACCATATTGCTCTTGTGCACAGAATAACAAACGGCATTCGATCATGTTTTCACATTTATTAAGTAGGTGGGGAGCTTGGAAAGAAACTTAAAATACTTTGATTATATGAGTAGAAAAAAGTTACTGGCTCTGTAGAATATGTAACTTACTGAGAATATCAACCTTTATTTGAGAAATAATATTGTATATCATTAATTAATATTTTAACATACTGTTAGATCTGTTTTACAGAATAAAGAATTTATTGAAGTATGCAGATATGATTATTTATTCTTCTGTAAGGGAGATATAGGTCTATCGGGACTCCCAGGACAGAAAGGGGTGCAGGGAGATCCTGGGAAATCAGGGAAAAAGGTAAGGAAATATATTTTACTGCCTATAAAAGGTGTAGACGAAAGAAGAATAAGCCGTTATTTGCAGGTGTGAAGTGGCAAGGAGTTCATCCTGGAGGAGGGCATGTGCCAATACTTTTGTCAGGGAGAGGGACTAGGCTCGTTGAGATGTTTCCAACAAACTTTACTAATATTGGCTACCAATTGAATCTGCAACTGATTTGGCTGCCCTGCCTGTTGTGGGCTAGTGACTACTGTTACATATCTTGATCTTCTTGGAGAACAGATAGCTTGTGTCTTTAGCCTGTTCAGCTTTTCCTGACACCAACAAGTCATGCTCAAGTTGATGTGACTTAGGGCATCTAGTAGGGTGGAGAGCTGTGGCTGAAACCTGGCAGTCTGGTACAGAGACCGTCAGAAAGGGCTGAAACCAGGGCTGCTTGTTTCCAAGGGAATTCTTGAGATTTTCAGAAAAACTCTGCCACATGGGGGAAAAAGAACCTTAAACTCAAAATGGTGGAAAGGAATTTAGAGGGGTGCAAAATAGGGGTGAAAAATAGTCAATTTGGAGTGAGTTAAATGGAGGCTTTTAATTTTACTCTTTGCAAGTAGAATGAGCTGCTGAGTGAGCAAAACTCAGTGCTTTGTCTGATTATTGAATTGCTGCTGAAAATTCAGGCACTTCCAAACTCTGCTACTGTGCAACTCTTAAATAAGGGTAGCAGCTGGCCAACATGTAGAACTGATGAACTGAACATGATTCAGAATAAGCAGATCAGCATTTTTTGACTGCAGGTCTTTAAACAGAAAACATCTGAATAGCTGTAATAAACGTCTATTTAAGAATGCAGCCTCACATTTTTTTCATCTACAAGGGCAGTACAAATACCAGTTTGACAAGCTACAGCCTGAGGCGATAAGCCTTCCACCATGGAAAAATATGTAGCATTTCTGTTGCTATTTAATTATTCTTTAAAACTTTGAAATCACCCACTATATAAGTGCTCAAAAATGAAGATCCCAGTGTCTCAGAAGTACAACAACAGAGTTAAGAGTAAATGCTGGGTTAGAGGTGGCTTTTGTATTTGGGAATGGTGTTTTATTTTTCTCTTGCATATTGCCTTTATTCTGATGATCATATTGGTGCTGTCACCTTCACTGTTGGAATTCATTATAAATGAAAATAGAGCTGAGCAGCTACCTTGGGTATTCAGGACAGTGCAAAGAACAGTTGGATGCCTGCAGGGAGTAGCACAGTGAAGTTAAGGCAGTTATTTGCAGGTGTGAATCTGTCTCTCAGAAGTGGGATCCAGACTGATGCCTGTGAACAGCAGGCTCTGTAATGCCACTTCCATCAACAGCTCAAATCAGAAATAGATTTTTAAGCTTTATTTTAATCTACTTTTCACTTTCTGAATTACCTACAGGCATGCTGATGTACTAATCTGACTTATATTATGTATAAATATTTTGTAAATAATGTTCCTTACTAGAATGATTTATGTGGATTATTTGTGAATTATTTGGAACAATGTTTCTGGCAAATATTTGCAGCCTGGATTGGCCTTTGGCTACAGGGTTGCCTAAAATAACTGCTTCTTAAAAGTTGTTTTTCTTAGAATTGGTCAACCAAGACCTTTTCTGAGAACTTTGCAAGTATTTCTGTTCCTCATATGAGTATATGCATGCAATTCTTCCTACAAAAAATTGATGCAATTGCAAATGGTACTATTACAAATGTCTGTGAAAATAAGGAACATGAATACAGGAGGGTGGAAGGGGATTAAGAAGTCAGAATACTTTATTTTTTGCAGGGAAAAAAAATTAACCAGACGTTTACTGACATTTTGGGGAAAAGTGTTTATGCAAGCATTGTTTCTCATAAGTCTATTGATTCAATAAAATTATCTACATGAAAATGAATTAACCATCTAATCTCTGTTAGGGGGAAAAGGGAGATCAAGGTCCAAGAGGCCTGGAAGGACCCCCTGGCAAAGGAGATGTAGGCCAAAAGGTATGGCTTGACATGCACACTGGAGAAACACTGCGAACTTTAGAAGGACCTATTTTATAAGAGTTCAGATTCTGGCCTATGTTTTCATTCATTGTATCTTAAGTAGCAACTATATTTTAACTGATGATTTAAAAGGATTTGAGAGAATTATGTCTTCCTTAGCCTGAACAAGTGCAGCAAAATCAGACTATAAACATGGACCCTAAACATAATTGGGCAGTAGAGATTTCCTAAAAAAATCAGTGCAGAGTTTTCATTAAAGTTAGGAGGAGGAAAATTATCTCTGTATGTTGATAGGGAGAGAGAAGGAGCTAAGAAAAATGAGGTGACTAGTTAGATACCTAAATATAAAACTAAAAGCCTGGAAAGATGTATTAGTAGATAGATGGCTTTTATTTCCCACTTGGTTAAAGTTAGGACATTTGGGGCAGATTCTAGAACTGAGTGGGATTTCAGTTGGAGTGGAGCATCTGAAATACCCTTTGTAATTATGTCGTCATCATCATGGGTTTTGGTTATTGGTATATCTCCCAGTTGTGAATGAAGCTTTTCTATGATTGATAAAGAGGTTTGTTTTCTTCAGGGTGACCCCGGAGAAAAAGGATCGCAAGGACTGATTGGTTATAAAGGAGTGCAAGGCCCAGCTGGACCAAAAGTAAGCTTGTTCCTCCAGGGTAACCCCTCACTTTGTATTTTGTAAAAGAATTTATGGAATTTATCTAATGTACAAATTTCTCAAGCATTTGATGATTGGAGACTTAACAGAACAAAGGAAAAACAGAAACATTTCCATCCTCTGAATGACAGAAAAGTCCCAAGGAGAAAAAGAATAGGTAAACATATGATTACAGACCTTACAGTTAGTTATTCACGAGCACTGAGAAGCTAAATTAAAGTTGTCCAAGTGATTCTAACCATGAGCATTTTGTGATTAACTTTCTATTATAATATTTTGTAAGTGTCACTCTGAATGACAAGTAAATTGAAGTAATACAAGTGTTCTGGTTATTCCACTGACTTTGTAAACCAGGCACAAAAAATTAAAGTTAAAAAAATAAAATAAACAGTTCAACCAATAATTATTTAAAACATGAAACTTGGACCATCTTTCACAAGAACAAAAAGCTGATTTATGTTTTTTCCAAAATATTGTCTATTTTATAGATAGATCTATATTGTAGATATTTTTATAATATAAAGTGTTGAAAAAGCTTTTTGCTACTTGTGCAGAAAATGAAACTGTCTGTTTAAATCTAAATGATACCATTTTGTAACAGGGTGAACCGGGAGAGAGAGGACCACCTGGTGTCACTGGATCATCTGTTCAGGGACCTGCTGGACCAAAGGTGATTATATAATAAGTGTTTGCTGGAGACCAGAGATTGGAAAATTTCTAGTGCACATTTCTGTCAAAATTAATATAAGTTAAAGAAGTTAAAATTCCTTGTTGTAGTAACAAAGATGACTGAATTTTAGAAATAAGGACTGAAAAGTACTAAATAACAGAGAGTGTTTGGGGGCCCTTTAACAGGATGCTGAACTTAGTGTTATCGCCTCCTGAAGCCATTTGTTTAAAAAAAAAAAAAAATTCTTTTGGCATTTCTGTTGTAGTTTTGTCCCTCCTGTGAAATTAATCACTTTGAAGTCTGTCTTTTTTTTTTTTTTTTTTTCCAAAATTCACTATGCATTTTGTTTCTTAGACTAAAGGTTTCCTGAGTGTGGAAGTAAATCCCTGCAGGAATGTGGCTATGTGTAGTTCTAGGGAGTTATATCCCAAACTAGATGATTTTTTGGAGATAGATGTTTGTATGGCAATTCCAAGTGAACAGCTGCCCTATAGATACTACTTAAATAAAATGTCGTATAAGAGCTAGCTGGAGCTACATCCACCTCATTTTCTCTATGGGGAAAATGTACATGGAATGAGTGGGACTTGCCCTGCTGAGTAAAGTAATCCACTTTAGAAGAGACCCACACCCACCTCACTACAACCTCCTGTCAGGTAGTTATAGAGAGCAATAAGGTCTCCCCTCAGCCTCCTTCTCTCCAGGCTGAACACCCCCAGCTCCCTCAGCTGCTCCTCACAGGGCTTGTGCTCCAGACCCTTCACCAGCTTTGTTGTCCTTTGGACACGCTCCAGCACATCAGTGCCCTCCTTGTGGTGAGGGGCCCAAAACTGAACACAGTACTTGAGGTGGGGACTCACCAGTGCCAAATATAGGGGGAAAAGAATTCCTAACCATCAGTTTAAATGGACATCCTCTTTAAAAAAAAAAAAAAAAAAAAGAAAAAAAAATGTTCAAACAGTCTTCCAGAAAGCAGATCAGCAAATACAGTGAGATGTGACTGACAGTTGAATCAGTGGCCTATATTTTCAACCACAGCTTTAATAAAATAAGCAATGATAATTGACTCAACTCACCAAAAAGTTATATAATTGTTAAGTGTTAAAAAATTGCTTCAAATAACAGCTAGCTTTTAAAGTTCTTTCGAAGACTACTTTTAAAGGAGAGTAACCAGTATATCACACAAAAAATACACACCAGCTTCCCCCTTAAGCCACCAACAGTCTTTAATTAAACAGCTACATAGGAATTACAAACTTAAATTGTGCAAAAAAAAACCCATATCACCTGAAGAGTTACAGTTGAGTCAAATGGGACTTCAGTGTATCACTGGCGTGATTGCTAGAGGTCTTAACTCCTGGACGGTCATGGTTGTGTCCACTGGAAATTTATTTATTTTAAGCTACACCCACGTTTGGGAACTAGAGTTTTATTTCCCTTGACAACCATTATGCTGTTCCTAATATGGAGACAGTAACATTAGATAGCTGTTTTTTTCTCATATTCCTTTCTCATGGTTACAGCTGCTTGGTGGTTTTGATAGAACATTTGATCTGCGTATACTAGTGAATCTTTCCTGAAATACTACCCGTCCTTCTCACTAGTGTTAAGAATTGCAAAAGTTTCATTGAAAATTGAAATTTTCTTTTTAAGATCCTTAATGTGAGTAAAACATCTGTTGCCACAGATTAAACACTAGAAGGAGCCAGGTTTTGCTCTGCGAAGGAATAACATGAGGAACTTTAATTCTGAGCCTGATTGCTTTCCAGGAAAGCCACTGATAGAGCTAAGATTACCAAACAGTTGTACTGGGTAATATTTGAGGAAAAACTCAAGTTTCTTCCTGGGTCTTCAGGCTGTGGAGCTAGTAATGACTCTGTGTCAGTATTTGTCTTTGAATTCCTTTGGTGTTCTCTATGTGCTCTAGCAGAAAGGAGGTTACGCGGCCTTGCTTGTGTGGGCAAAAGCAGGCAGAAGCCACTATTGAAACTGAATTATGATATTCAACCTCCAGTTGAAAACTAAAGCTGTCAAGTTATTTGTTAAGGCAGAACAAACTCTTTGACACAGTTGTGGAGAAGCAAAGTATAAAAGAGGTCAGAATCAAGGTAGTAAAGGCTTTCCTCTAGAAATACTGATTTCATATTAACTAGCTCATTAATTGTCACTGTCAGAAAGAATCGAGTACTTGTTCTTTTCTGTAAAACTTTGGAAATTAAAACTGAAAATAATGGATATGGTTTTGGATTTGTTTCTTTTTGGATAGGGGGATCCAGGACCCAAGGGGCCACCAGGAGATGATGGACTTCCTGGAAATTCAATAATGGGACCAACGGTAGGAGTTTTTAGACAAAAGGTGGAAAATAAAGAAACATGAAATATATGCAAAACTCTTGTGAAAATGTAGAAACCACTTGAACAACTTTGACAGGAAAGTAACTGACTAATTCTTCAACTTTTCCATCATTCCAGGTTAAGTCTATTTTTAAAAATAAATTTACTATCTTTTCAAAGAAGAAACACGAAATAGATTAAATAACGAGTCCAGTGTACCTCACCCTGCAAACTTCCCTCAGTAAGTCTTCATTAGGAAGTCTTCAAATTCATCTCAACCTTTCATTATCTCATGTGGTCTTTTATACCTCTATATGGGCAATATGCTCATTACAGAGTATAAACTGAGAAGTTTATAGATATTTTAATGTGGTGTTCCAGTATTACCAACCGTGCACATTCAAAAGCATAAGACCCAAAATAAAGAATTTTAAAAATAGAAATTTTGGAAGTACTTATTTGCATATGGGTTACAGAATAGGATTTATTTGGTTATATGTTTTACATTTTTAATTTCAACACCAAGAAGGGAGTACTGTAGTCTGTAACGGGATTGCTTGGTTCACTGTTCGAGCCTTTAGTGGTTAACCGGTAAAATCAACACACAAGTGAAAGACCAGAGATAAAACTGAGGATTCAGTGGTAACACAGAGTTTGCAATTTTTGCAAAAGTGACAGATGGAAAAATTCTCCTCTGTAGTACACATGAGTTGACATAAGGCTGCTTGAAGAATAAAGTGAGACCAGGGACCATCCTCTTTCCAATGAGAAATAAGTTAGAGGAAAAAGATATAGATTAATTCACAAAGGATGAAATTTATGGGGTTTTATCACTGTTGAACAGTGAAGTGACTTTTTCAAAGAATGGTTCTCTCTCCTGTTTCTTAAGTGGTAATAGCAGCTCAGGCTGAGTTTTAAGTACATAAAGTTATGACTGCTTTTTCTCCTTGCATAATGCATTACAGTTATCAGCATGGAATTTCATCTGATATTTTGTCACCCAATTACTCAAATCCTCAAGTAGAGTTTTTCCTCAGCTCCTTGGAATTGCCTTTCATTTAACTGATCAGAATAATATGGTGTCCTTAGAAAACAATGCCACCGCTCCCTTTTCTACATTATGTAAGAACAAACTGAAAAGCGCGGTCCCTAGAACAGATCCCATGGCCTTTACTGCAAAACCTGAGTATATTTCCTTTTACTTTGCAGCTTTTACCTCCTCCCTTCTAATGCATTTTATGGTATCATATTGTACTTCTATCAGCCATGATCTGGGTTGAAGCTTTCTACAAGCCTTCTGCCACTTATGAGAAGGGAATAGTTCAGGAAGAATTCCTTTAGCATCTGGGAAAGGTACCATTGTTTTGATCTCCTTTCCAGATAGAAATCAGGAACCTTCTTAGTAAACCACCTTTTTTTTTTTTTTTTTCCCCACATTTAACATGTCTGCACATAAAACATTCCGCTCAATTCTGTGGAATTTAGCAAATAGACCCAAATTCAGAGACCAATAGACTGATTAGTTTATGTGAACGTAACACAATCTGGGAAAGGTACCATTGTTTTGATCTCCTTTCCAGATAGAAATCAGGAACCTTCTTAGTAAACCACCTTTTTTTTTTTTTTTTTCCCCACATTTAACATGTCTGCACATAAAACATTCCGCTCAATTCTGTGGAATTTAGCAAATAGACCCAAATTCAGAGACCAATAGACTGATTAGTTTATGTGAACGTAACACAATATTAAATTTAAAAAACAAAAAAAGTAAAAAAAAAAAAAAAAAAGGCAACTTAGTGCAATAACTTTTGTGTGATAACATCTTAGGAATACCACTAATGCTTTATTCCTGGCTTGACAGACTTTTACCAGGACACCTACCAGAGGATGCTGGGTAGCACATTGATCCACATGCATTCGGTAGCTTGTATTTCTGAATTTTCAAAGCCTGTAAATTTATTTACTGTAATCTAGAATGCTACTTCATTCTGCTTTTCTTATTAAAAGAGCTAATGAACATGACTTAGTTGACCAGTTGTATACTTAATCATTTAGGTTTTGATTATGGCAGTTGTTTTTTTCTTTAACAATTACCATGGACACAAGATTTATGTTTATATTCAGTTATATGATTTTTTTTTTTTTTTTTTTTAAAGAGTGTAAAAGCAACTATCTCTGTATTACTGCTTCAGAAAATAGCTTTAAAACCTGCCCTGGAAAGGTTGGCAAAATAGATGAATTAATTCAGCATGCCATCTGTGGCATCAATGACACTTGCCTTGTTGCCAGCGCACTGACTTAGAGTGAGTCACTGTGATTGTCTTTTCCAGGCACTACAAAACTGTGGGAAGCAGTAATCACAGAATTGCTCCTGGGCCATCTCATGTGTATTTTTGATGCAGCTGTTAAAAAAATTAAAACTGAATAATCTGGACTAGAGAACTGTTTCTTATAGCAGATTTGGCCGTCGATTTGACTTAAGTAGATTTATAGCTGTGTTACTAATGGCAAAACCATCCACTTGACAAAATCGCAGTTCTTACGGAAGAGAATGTGTTAACATGTATTTGGTATTTACAGTGGTCTGCTAAGACTAAATGAAAACATCTGTTTGGCTGTTTTTTAGTGTAGAGGAATTAGAAGTAAAAATAGAGATGAACTCCTGATCCATGGTTTCCTTTCTGGTTAAAAAATGTTATTAAAAATTGCTAAAACATTTCTCATTTTATCCACAATTTAAGAACTATGGATATTAAGAACAAGGAAGAGTTAAACTGACTTTCCATTTATAAAGCTATTTATGAACTAGAAGCCCATTCATTGGTTAAATTTGCACAGAACTGGATCAGAATTCCATCATTTGAAAATTAGGAAACATGAAGAAACATCCTCCAGGCCTCATGCAGTTTGAATCTGGTGGCCAGGTTGTGTTTAAAGTCTTCCAGTGAAACTATCCCTTTGGACTGGAGAATAGGAGAGATTCATACAGGAGTCACCTACCATGTACAGTTTTCTTTAAGTGTAAGGCACTTTTGCATCCTTACCCCAAATTCCATCTTAAAGTGGTTTCAGGAGTTTATCTTAAGCAGAACATTGAGTCTGCTTTGTCTGTCTTTGTTCACTTGCCTCCTAACCTAAACCCGTGATGTATATCTTTAGGCGAAGCAGCTCTTTCATTTTTCCTTGACAGGGCTAAATTGTTTAAGAAGATCTGATTGCTTGTGTCTATGGTAGGGATGTTCATGGGACAGGAAATCTGGACCCAAAGTCTGTTTTTGTTGGATATCTAACTAGAATATGGGTTGATTTGTTCTCCAGTTGTGGACACTGTATTCAGACAGACCAGCCGCTGAGATCTGAGCTGCTATGAGGATTCCATTCGTGGTTTCTTGAAGCATTGTTATTACAGAAATTTCTATGCAAAATGCACTGATGAAACAGCAGTTTTCAGTGATTTGTAGTTTCTTTTTTCCTAGCTATTTGTTTTTATTGCAGTAGACAGGGAAATATTTGCTATTTGTATGTAATTATTCTTCAGGATATGTTATCTGTATGTTTATTAACAACTGACCCTCCAACACTCCAGGATAGTCCATTTACATTTCTTGGTTCTATGGGACTGAGTGAAGGGTGTACACTTCTCCCATATGGCCATATACATACCATGCTCAGGAGCAGGGTGGATGTGCGACCTACAAGTATCAGTAAGGATTTCCGATTGGCGGTGCTGTCACGTGAACATTTACAGTACAGACTGCCACCATATCGTAAGGGATACCTCAAAGCCTTATGTTTTCTTTCTTGTTTCTGAGAATAACAGTCTAGTGCAAGCTCAATCAATTTTCTCATTAAATGTCAGGAAAGCAGTCGCTGGAAGGAGGGAAGAGAAATAGATTTCTGTTTACTTCTCTTCTGGTCGTGAAAGGAAGCATTGAGGTTTTGCAAATGCACAAATCTTTAGTGGAAAAGTCAAGAGAAGGAGTGATTGTCTCCTGATGCAGAGCATTTTAGGCTAAACTAAGAGAAATTAGGTATTTCTTATAACTGGCTGTATTTCTTTTACTTCTTTCCCTTGTAGAATGCAGTTTTGCTTTATTGTATGAGAGAACCAATGTGACTACCTGGAAGCACAAAATGTGCAACATATGATAGCTTAAAGCTGGTGTATTATGTTTCAGTATTGTTAAATTCATTGTTCAAATGTCAGGACCTACTCCCAAAGTCATAAAAGTTTAACTTTTTTATAATAAATTTAACTCTGCATTGGCTAAAGATAAAGTCGACGTTCTGAAGATTTCTCTCTGCAACTACAAATCTAAAAATTAATAATTTCCTAATGAGAACTCCTATTCTTCTGAAATCTTAATTTGATAAACTGAAGTGACGATAAAAAGCACAAAAATTTCTGAGCTTTGTGAACAAATTGCAGGAGCTGGTAACTGCTATTCTGTATTTCCAAAAGGATATTAAATAGTTGCCTTACATATTTGTTACATCATGATGATCCGGTTACTGGCACAATTCCTGACAGTATTTTGTATTTAGGGTAATCGGGGGCTACCTGGGCTACCTGGACCCCGTGGAGCAAAAGGTGATGGACACAAAGGTGAAGCTGTAAGTACGATTTTAATTCTGTACTTTGTGTTCTGAAAAAAAAAAAAAAAAAAAAAGAATTACTGTATGATAACACAATATTTAGTTACTTAACTAAGTCTTCTCTTAGTATTAGCAATTAGTCTTCTCTTTCATCCTTTAGCTAATTTAAATATTTCATATATATATTTTGAAGTCCCTTCCTGTCTTAGATACAGTGCCAGTTCTACAGGCAGACAGAACCGGATATAACTGTTCTTATTTCAGCATCATGAAAGGGATACCATGTAATTCCATAAAAATCTTCATGGCTGCTCATACAGCTTTAATATAATTACTGCTTTGAATTCTTTTCCTTCCCTCCCTTTTCTTTACTGTTCTTTGTTCAAGATCTCTAATATCATCTGTTTGGCCAAATCTTGCAGCTTTCAATTCCTCATTTTTTTAGCTGCTTTTCATACTGGGGGTGTTAAATCCTCATTTTTGAAGATTTCTGCACACCCCTCCCACCCCCACCACCTTTTCTGATGGTTAGCTCCAGAGGGGGTTAGTGCCTGAGTATTCCAGCTGGCACATTCTATTACAAAGGCATATCATCCTCAATTTCAGTCATCAAAAGCTACATGAACATGTTTGACCAGCCTTTTACTAGAAAGTGAAAATGTTGTTGCCATCCTTCAGCCGCCACATGTCAGACTTCCATTAGCACTATGTTCTTTGTCTGTAATCCAGCTTTATTTCAAACTACAACCACAAAGGCACTGCCAAATATGCTGAGGTGGGACCTGAGTGCTTCCAAATAAGTCACAACTCAACTCCAATTTCCTATCATTCAAAATGATCCTGGAAAGGTCCTTTGGGATCAGAATTAGTTCAGATGGCATTAACTCATAATTTCTTGTGAAATGCCGTGTACCTGACGCATTTCACAGCACGTAGGGACACTAGACCAGCTCAAGACTCCTTGGAGGGTCAAGGAGTACACAATGGACCTAGACCCATTAAACAGAGGACATGCAAACAAAAGAAAAAAACCGTACTGTCATGCCAAATAAAAATGAAAAGCAGATGCAAAGGCAATCATGAAGAAGGCAGTGATGCAAATAAATGACTGACAGACTTTTAGTAGGCTTTAAAATGACTCATAGAAACTGAAGTTTTAAGCTTTATAAGTTATCTGTTTAAACTATATGAAAAAGAAGTATTAGTAGATACAGAATCAAAGAGGTCAGTGAGAAGCTGAAAACTTCATTTCTAATTAATCAAAGAATTCCTGAGAAGCCTGGTTTGGTAACCATTGGTTAATAAAACTATACAAATGCCAGTTGTAGTCTGGCCGGTTACAGGATGACAAAAGTGTTTGCGCTTCCTGCATTTCTATTAGTGACTAGACAATTTAAAAAAAAAAAAAAAAGCTTTGCTCTCCAGTAGTATTCCTGAAATCGCGTTTGTTCTAGGATTCCCATCTGCAACTGCCCTAAGAGTCGTGCTTCTCTGCAACTCAGTCTCGGGCTTCAGTAGAAGCCGGTTGTGTTTCTGCCTGCCACATGAGTGCATGTCCTTGAAATGTGTGAAGGTTCTGTTGTGCTGTAGCATGCGTCTTTCCCCTTCTTGGGCCGCCTTTCGATGCCCCATGACGTGGAAGGACCAACTTCATAAACCACTGACAGACATGGACAAAATTTATGTAGTGAAGTTTCTGTAGCATGATGAGGCAAACATGTCTGCCCTATGAATGCTGAAAAGGAGGCTGGGGCTGCTTCCAGCAGCATGAAGGGCAGCTGAAGGGGCTGTGATGGGCTGAGCGTGGAGTTCAGGAGAACAGGCTATCAAACGCATACACCAAAGTATGTTAGGATTACACAAGCCCCAGATTTAGATAAGTTAACTCTGGTACCCCAGATGTGTAATGTCTGCAGTGTATGAATCATGGAGCAATGTCTGCTTTCTCTGAGCTGAGAACAGCCCCAATGTTCTCAAGTAAAGAACTGGACATTTTGTCCACCGCTCTGGTAGTCCTCTCAGGTTTCCACCTGGGACTGAGGATGACTATTGCTCAGTACACATCGCAAATGTGAAGAATTTGACAAAATACAGCAAAACCAAGGAGATTAGTAGATATTGCTGAAATTATCATCTTCTTTCTTGAAGAACGCAAGTATTCTTTCTTTAGGACAACTACTGACGTGCTTTATTCCTCTGCTGTACCAGGGGCCTCCAGGACCCGCAGGACCCCCAGGACCAGCAGGCCCAAAAGGCGTGGGAGACGCTGGACCAAAGGTACGTGTACAATAGTAGTACATGCATCTAATTAGTAGACTAGGTAGACAAACATCATCTGAAATATACATTAGATTAGAATGGCATATATATATGACAAAGTGCT
Organism: Podiceps cristatus; assembly: GCA_000699545.1. Lineage (NCBI taxonomy): Eukaryota > Metazoa > Chordata > Aves > Podicipediformes > Podicipedidae > Podiceps > Podiceps cristatus. The sequence continues at coordinate 11,299 of JMFS01129425.1, read as the reverse complement.
GCAATCTCATATCTCACTTTCCATTTCAGTCAGATGAAGATCTTTCAATAGACTTTTCTGCGATGACAGATACAAACTAATTCTTGCTTTACCCCCAGATTTGATACAAGTCTGCAGGTTTTCCATACATCCAAAGATCTAGGATGTTTCTAGACACTGGAGTTTCCATGTGTAAGTCGGAATCCAAAACAGGCAAAGCATTGCCTAAAGTAGTTATGCACTTCCTTTCTCCTACAGCAGTGCAAGAGATGGGACCTCAAAGGAGTCAGTGGAAATGTTGGTTATGTGGAACTAGTGAGGTATTTTTTAAGTTCCTAAAAATGGCTCCCTAAGAGAAGATGATAAACTTTCATCTAAAATTAATATTAGTTTATTACTTTGCTTTGTTAAAAACCAAAAAAAAACAAAAACAAGACTGATATAGGGGTTAGAAATACAACACTGAAACACTTCCAAGTTTTTTTCATAAAACACAGAATAGCTAAAGCGTTATAAAGTTTTAACCAGTATGTAATTCACCTAAGAAGTCGCATTGTAACTCCTATGTTATAAAAAGTTGGAAAAAAGAGACTTAAGACTAAAATTATACAAGAAATTGCTTTAAAATATCCCACGGAGTGGTTTTATTAATTATTTCCTCGTTACATATGTGAAATAGGAAACAGGCAGGAGAAAGCAAAATAAATATCGCCCAAACAAGTTTTTTCCCAAACAGAAGGAACTTTTAACTTCAGTTCCCAGAACATGAGAATTCCCTTTTAAAATAAACAACAACAATAACCTCTTAAAAACATATCCACAATAAAGGAAAAACTGAAGGACATTCATCCTTAGAATGACCTGACCTTAGAATGACCATAGAATGGCCTGATAGTAGGATCTGGGAAACCTGGCTTTGTGCTCCTATTCTGAATTACTGCTTATCAATACAAGACATTTCATATAAAGTAATGCAAGGACTGGCCCATAACACAAACTACTAAAGAACTAAAAGTAATTTCAATTATGTTATTCAAAGTAGACTTACAGAAAACACGTATGGCTAAACTAACTAGATTTCTTTTATATGAGATTGTCTTTTCCAAATGCAGATATCAGACTTGAAATAATACAGTCTTATATTTTTCTTGATACTACAGAAGCATATTTCATTAAAACCCTAGAATCTTGTATGAAATTATTAAGGCAGGTATTGATAAAAATGTAACTTATGACTACAGAATGTCTAGGGGCATCATTATGTCTGGAATCCCACCTTGTTTCCTAATGCATGATTCTGGGAAGTAGTGTTTCCCAAAGAAAAGGAACTGGAAGGTCATGTCAAGTAATCACATAAGATGATCTCCCACTGTGATGCTATGGTTGAAAGATTACAAACCCCAGCAATATAGATCAGAGTTTCAGTGAGAACATAGGGGTTTAAAATAAAGAAATTTGAGTTAAACCCAAAATTGAAATAAAATAATTTGGATTTGTTTTGGGTTTTGGTTTGGGGGGTTTTTTAAGTGAAAGGAAACCACTACAATTGCGGTGAAATTTCTCACAACAGGAATTTTTTAAATCAACATGTTTCTGAAAAGTATCACAAATATACAAGGTATACAGAAATTCACTTAGGAAAATCATAGTGCCTGGCTTTATGACAGATCAAAAAGCGGGTCACGAGTCCCTTTTGTTCTTATAATCATGAATTCATGTAATTGCTGAGACAAGTAATTATTCAGCTGTGTAATTACTTGGAAGGTTGCATTAGAGGGGAGGAGGTAAAAGCTGTAAAGTTAAAGAAAATATATCCATTTTTTCCAGTGGAGAACATGGGATCTTGTCTTTTTATCACAGTTATTCTTAAACCACTCCGTCTTGTGATATAATAACATTTAATTAAATCATAGATTAGCTATTATAGTACTTAGTTTTCACTTTCAGCTCTAAGTGATGTAAGTCATTGACAGTTAAAGTCAGTTGTTCATATTCCTTTATAAAGACACCAAATCCTTGTCAGTCTCTTCTCCACCCATGAAGAGCATAAGAAGTATTACTGTCCCTCTAGATCTGTGGTCTGAAGTTTATTCATGGCACTAGTAAAGGAGGTTTACTGGTAGTATCTTTTTTGTGGAGGAATATGACCTGTGTTGTGTTAGTTGAACATTACCGATTAATAACAGATAAGGCAGTAGGCCCGTTTCTTCAGACTGAATTGGACTAAGCAAAAGCAAAATATAGCTGTGAACAGGAGGTGAGACTCTTGTAATTAAATACTATTAAATTATAACAGGAAATAGTATAATGGAATATATAGTAATAGGAACTCTTACCCTAACTCATTATCTATAAAGAAGCCAACAAAAGATTAGGCAAAGGCAAACTGATAAATTGTTATCACTGTTCTTGTGTTTTCTGACAATTTCAGGTCAGATCAGGGTTGTCATGTAAATTAAAAGCATCTTCCTCATTTCCATCAAGTCATCTCCAGGGTCACAAAAATTGTCAGAATTAGGTAGCTTGATGCTAGGAACCAAATTGGTGAAAAACATGGATGCAAAGGAAGCTGTGTTTTCAGGTTAATAGAACAGGGCCTCCTGCAGTTGTGGGCCTGCGTATGGTACTGGCTAAGGAACAAGACCTCAGTCCGATTCAGGCAGCCACGCGTACAAACTCAGGCTTCTCGGATGGTCTGCATGGGTGCTTGAGGCTGGATCAGAAATGTGCTGTTGAAGTGAATCTCCCAGTGGACCCATTTACTTTGGGTTCCAGACCAAAAAGAGATCTGAGTGGTCCAACATCCCAGAAAATGGATTTCCTAGCTAAACTAGATGATCTGATCTGGAGGTGCTCTTAATGTACATCGCCCAGTGAGTGATCAGTCCAGAGGAGCAGACCAGGCAGGTCTCCTCACATTGCATATAGTGTAAACAGCAGTGAATTTGCAGTCTGATGTGGGCTTGTAGCACTATTTGTTGATAGACACATAGAGTTAGAAGCTGCCTATCAAGCAGAGGTTTCTACTCAGAATAACCAGCCATGGGTAGGTTCAGGATGCACCGTAACCACAGGTTATGGAGAAGTGACATCTCATTCTAGGAGGAGTTATATTACAAAGAACCCTGTAGAGTACCTGTCTCTGCAAGTAACACTACACAATAAGGGCAAATCACGATCACATCAAATTTTGTACGAAAAGTTTTGCGTGGATCTACAGGTTTGATTGTGTTGCGGTGTGATATTGCCCATTAAATTTGGTTGCTTTGGAGTACTGCTTATCTAACAGTCTCTGTCAGAAAATGAAAAAAAATCAAGAGTTAAAAACACTTGATAAAAATTTAATTTGTATTTTTTACTTTAAAATAGGTAAGTTTCTTTTTTATGATGTACCTGGATCGGTGCATTAATCCTACAGGGGAAAATGCATATTGCTTCTATAAATGGTGAGCAGCTGTAGCTTTTGCAGTGTGTGACTGCTTCATCAAAGTGTGCATTATCTGAATAGATAGTCACATCTGTGACTTAGTTCTGTGCATCCATGCTAGACGTGGTGTAGAGTACGCTGGAAAAAAAGAAATAAAATATACAAACATCTCTTCTCCCTCCCTGATTTGCTTATACAAAGTTTTGAATCCTTAGTCTCTACATAACTTTCTGGTAGCAAAGGTGACACAAAGAAAAACAATTCACTTGCATTGTAAGAATTCCCCCAGAACTTCATTCATAAAATAGACAATCTCCTGTTTTTTCAAATAAAATGTAAGTGTACTGGCCACCTCTCATGCCTTCATAAAAAAAAAAAATGAATATAAGAAGACCAGCAACAATCTCTGCATATAAAAAAAGAACATTTATTTGATAAAAGCGGCTCATAAATTTACACACTAGTTAATTTGAAATTCCTTTGAGTATCATTATATAGGAATGTTCCACTCAGCTGAATCAGAGCTCTGTTCTCCCTGCTTTCAGAAATGGCTCACATATGTGCACACTTCTAGATAGGAATTTTATGTATCAGAGGTCAAATTCACATGAAAACAAAATTGGAACATGTGGGATGCATTCAATCCTGGCAGCACCCTATTTTCTGTAGCATTAAAACAGAAGCACATAATGTCAGAATATAATAAAAAGTTGATTTAAAATCACTGTTGCCAACTAGGAGGTGGGTTACAGACATTCAAGAGCAAGACCCCAGCACTAGAAATAAAGCCAACTTCATTCTCAGTAACTGGATAGCAGAAGGGTTATTAAAACCCCCAGGTTAGTCCCTACTGTATGAACATTTGGGCTGGATCCAGTTGCAACACAAATAACTTTCACAGCTTGGGCCCTGTCTATTTGAACTAAAATGTGGAAAGTAGAGATGCAATGTCTTTTTCTTTTTTTTTTTTTTTTTTTTTTTTTTAATATGTTCTTAGAAATACCGTTATATCCACTAGCTCTCACTAAAAAGAATATTGCAGTGTCTGTTGTATGTTTCGGTATCAAATATACACCTCATTTGCTGTGAAGCATGTATATATTTGGAAGGTGAGATTTCTTTTTCAGGTGAGCATTAGGTCATTTAATAAATTTTCTTGAAGAAGTGGTATGGAATAAACATTGGAATCCCATACTTACTCTGTCTTGACTCAGCTCTTTATTTCTTGTTTCAGTGGTGGTTTCCTAGTCCACTGTTTTGCTGATGGTGACAAGCTTGTCTACAAGCACAATACAGGAAATAAATTAGACCTGTTCAAAGAACAGTACTAATCCTTGTTGAAATGAATTCCCTGGAGGACAGTTTAGTGTCACACCTTAGACGAAAGAACTGCTTCACTTTGCAACTCATAAAGCAAAATAAGTCTTTTTCTCTAAGCCAAGAAATACAGAAATTTTGAGGATTACTATAAAGCTCTACAAAAGAGCTTTTCAGTGAGACATCTGGTATTAACTAAGCATGTGAGGCTAAAATTTGATCCTTCACCTGCAACGACCCTGTGTAAGAAAGTTTTACCCATGGGAGGAAGAGGCAGATGACTCCAAGTCACCCTTACGCTCCTTTTGGTCAGGGCTGATCTAAGAGCAGGTTGTAGGTATATTGGATACTGGACCATAAGGAATCATTTACCTGTTTGGTAACCTCCCATTCAGCTTCCATCAAAGCAGCTTACAGGCTGTTTCACAGGTCACAGCAGCCCAGGATCTCTTAAAAAAGAACAAAAACAAAAAAAAAACAACCCAACCTTATAATGCAAAGTCTTATCTGTATATCCACCTCTTGGCTCTGGCACCTCTGTCAGATTTCAGAGGGAGTCTTGAGCTGGGAAACTTGGGCTGCTCTGCACAATTTCTGCTCGTGATGCAGAGTTCTCCTACAATCAGTTTAAGGTTGTATTATGGTTTGCGGGGACATTGAGGACCAATAATTATTCCTTTGATAACTGATAGTGCTAAATAGGAGTATAACATCATTTGCTTAGACTCACAGTATTTCCTAGTAATAGGACAGTCTCGAGCTAATTGAAGAAAAAGAATTGCAGGAAGAATTGAGAAACCGGGCATGTTTTAAAAGATCAGGGATATCTACCACTCATCCCACTACAGAGGGGAATTTCTCAGCACCATGTTACCAGACTTAAGTGCTACAAATGTTAAATATTTAAGATTGTAGTCTTTAAGAGTTTATAGCTAGAATTTTCTAAAAAAAAAAAAAAGGGGGGGGGGGGGCAGGGTGAGCAAAAAGTTCAAGGGCATCACCAATATCTTGGCTCTGCATTAGCAGAGAAGGTGCGATATAAAAGCCTCAGGTCATCTGAAGAAAAGCACTACTAAAGAGAGTAGCTCTCTCTTTAATTCCCTTTTCCAGACCAGACTAGACAAAACCAACAAATTCCCCTCTCTGATCAATTCTGAGGGAGAAATTTCCTCTTGACTGAATATGGCAATCAGTTTAACCCAATCAGCTTGACACGACAATTTAAAGCTAAGAGCATCCATGTACAATGCCTATGGCCTGACTCAAATTGGCCAATCTGCAGTGCTTTGGAGGAAAGAGGAATTGAAAATAAATTTAGAAGCCAAATGTTACATCAAGAAAGAAAGCATTATAAGCTCAACCTAAACCTAAGCCTTTGGATTCATAGTTCCCACCTCTCCACATCCATCAAACCTGAACATATTTTGGGCACTAATATATTTACGTAAATGGCACATATGTTGGGACTTAGCATGAGAGTATCCTAGCCATATATAAAAAACACAGATTGCAGTGATCTCTCACTGGAGATTGAACCTTGGGCAGTTCAACTGCACCTAAAAGCAGTTGTTTTAATGACTGCAACACATTCCTCCCAGAAAGTAAAGGAAATCAGTAAAAGGTTCTGTACTTTTGTTTCCATCATTTTTAATCAGTTTGAGATGTTGTTTCTTTTCACCTACCACAACTCGAGCATCATCTGTGATTTGTGTGATCCATACTGTGCCTCTCTCCTAGTTAGAATGCTCCCTCTGCAGGCACAGCCATTTCTGCAGCTTTTCTGAGTGCAAAACCAAGTACAATGAAAAGGGTTTTTTTATTTATTTATTTTTTATTTTTGTTTTGTCAAGAAATACAATTTCTTCTTGGCTCTGTTGTTAATATACTGGATTGTTATCAGAACGTTTATTTCTTTTGCACTTGCCTGCACAGGCATAGGTTTAGGGACATTTGTTAAACCTGATTCAGAATTTTCTGCATCTCTCACTTATCAGTTGTAGATTTTTATTTTTTTTTCTTTTCAAACTGATGAGAGTTTTCTAGTCATCGTGTGCTGAGTGTGTGCCTGTTTCCTCATTTGTGCAATTATGGACTGAGGAAAACAAAATTGCCTCTTACGTCCCCTAGCAGTAAAGTCTCCTGACCTCCATCTCCTCTGCCGGGCTTGTCTGCAGCACGAGGGGAAGCACCGGGCCCAGCATTGCCCACATTCCCCCTGGGCAGCCAGCTCCTGCCTTCTGCTCAAGGCCTCTACATGATGAATTTGGGTGAAATCAACTGATGAGTCTGAAATATGAGTTTGATGAGAAAAAAGAGGGCTAACGCAGACAAGCAGAAACACAGTCAGCGTATCACTTAAGCCTCATTTCCTTAAGGAATCGAGCTAAACATATATGCATGAAGGTTCTTTAAGAAAATAAATACGGCATTGTTCTTTTTGTTCTTCTACATCAATGCCATTAGAATTTGTTGTTTTCATGAACATGTTAGTTTGATAGTTTTGGAAATTAAATGTCTCTAGTTTCAGAACAGGCACAGTATCAGTAAAAGGCATGATCGCTGTTGTGTCCCACTGGTAAGCTGCCTGTCCGTCCTGGTAAGCCCCTGCAGAATGTGATGGGAAAACAGTGTTGTTTCCAAATGAGTTTGCTTTTCTTTTTCTTCTGTAGCTGACAAGTTTGCAAATTAGAGTCCTAACTCTGTTGGTGGACCTTTTCTTGGGGAATAATGTTCTTTACCCACAATAACGTGGGTGCCTGCATTTGGGGCTTTTTAAAAATACCTATCTATAAAGCAATTGTTTATGTATGTAACGTTGGTTTTGTTTGGTTTCTTTGAACTCAGTAGTTTGACTGACTGCTTTGTAAGCGGATGAAAGATGTAACAGTTAATAGGTGATAAATTACTGATGTTTCTGTGACTATTTTCAGGGAGACCGTGGAATGAGAGGCTATCCTGGGCCTCCGGGGCCACGGGGAATTGGAACAGTTGGTCCCAAGGTTGGTACAATGCCATGTGGAAGCTTCGGTGCTCTTTTGTGATGCTGGCTGCCAGGCTCTGATCTCTTTGACACCAAAATATCTTCATCAGTTCTTGATTTACATGGTGCAATTGCAGGAGAATCAAGCATTAAAAACATGGGCACTGACCATACACTTCTACCAACCGGATTGGGAAGGAATACTAACTGGATGAAAATTGCATTTGCAGCTAAACTATGAGATTACAGCTGGAAATTGAACAGAACTATCAGGCTGATAAATTAGTTAAAGGCTGCATTTCTTTTGTTTGTATCTGTTCTGTTTCCAAGAGATTCTTTTGTGGTGGAGAATATGTTAAATGTGAATTTTATGTTTGCAATTTTTGCTCAATGAAATTGAACCCAATTAATTTCATTAGTAAAACCATTAGGAAAGAAACATGAAAACAAAAATTTAATTTTATAAGCAGCCAGCATGCAACATCTGGGCAAGTTTTCCTCCCTCCACTAAAATGATTTATAATTCAAAAAAGACATACTGGTAAGAAAAGAAATGCAATGCATGCCTGGATTTCTTTATTATAGATGTATCCCTCAGTTATTTTTACAAAGGCAATGAGGAGAAACATTGTGCCTGTTTCTCCACATTAACTTCAGTTAAAAATAGATAATGCCTTTGTAACTTTTCCAGTGATTTCCTTAGCAGAGATTAACAGAAGTCTCCACTGCTGTTTTGAATAAACTAGTCTCTGAGTGGAGAAACATTGCTATTACCGACCTGTTACAGAAACGCAACGAGCAACAGAGCATGAGTATTTTCTTAGGATGTATGTCTGACTTTGCCTTGCTTTCTGAAAGCTGCAGCCCCTTCAGTACTTTGTAAATCATATAGACACAGTTTGTTTAAAAAATTTAAGTTTGGACTGAGTGTCAAAATCCTACAGATGTGTGACATTATGTGCTGCTTCCACAAAAGCCTTTGAGAATGAAAAATGTGTTCTCTGTGGGGAGACAATATTTTGTTTTCAAGGGTGAGAACCTGCTTGTAGCACCTAGATCTTGAGATAAGCACAACATTTTGTATTAATTCCTGCTTATAAATGTATAGATTAACAGTATTTTTCACAAGAGATTCTGTCAAAGTTTATGGCAAATTTTTTGTCTACAGAGATGAGAATGGCAACTTTTCAACCCTCGCTAGTATCTAGAAGTTAAATATTTAGAGCTATATGTTTCTGTTTAATGATGATCAAGTTTTGATATACTTCTGCCTAAATATTCAACATATGCAAAATGTAGATCATTTACATACCACTGAATATTCATTTACTGTATTAGAGCACGGTGATTATTATAAGACAGTAATTAAAAATCCAGCCTGAACTCTATAGAAACTTTTATGAAGCTCAGTCAAATTTCAAAAGCTTTTTTCAACTAAAGATTAAAAAAAAAAAAAAAAAAAAAAGAGAAACAAACATGTAATTTTGATGTAATCAAAGGGATACCCTTCACTTTGTCACTCTGAAATGTTAGATTAGCCTGCCTCCAAAGCACAAGGGCTTTACCTGGCTTTGTATCGACACAAATCAGCAGGTGCTGCGTTGGCTCTTCTCTCTTCTCCTCCCACTTACGATTTGCTGAATGAGTGGTGCTCCCAGAGGTGGTACATGATGCCCAATAACTAACTAACATGCCTGGCAGATCGGCTCGTGCTGGGCTTTATTGCTCTGGTCCTTTGTGGCTCGGCTGTTGTGCTTCTCTTGCATGGAGTGATTGCACAAAGCTGTTGTATAAAGATGGTTTCTGTTGGTTTCTATGCAGGAAAAACTGTGTCATGGGCAAATCTCATTCTTTAATTATTTCCAGCTTAATTGTTCCTTTGCTTTTCTGGGTATTTGTTGAGGATAATTGCTAAGGCCCACAGTGAGAAACCATAAACCGAAGAAGAATCAGAACTTGAGTCTTTGACGTGGTTTTGGTTTTTGTTTGCAGTGACTTTGAGATGATTTCCTTAGTGTTACCAGGAATACAATTTACCTCCTAATTCTTTTTTTTTTTTTTTTTTTTTTTTTTTCCCCTGACGATTATAGGGTGTTACAGGACAGAAAGGCTTGCCTGGTCCACCTGGACCCCCTGGTGACAGCATACAAGGAAGCAAGGTAATCCAGTTTAATGTGATATCTGTCCAGTTTCTTCTCAAAACTGTCTCTGAAGGACAAAAACTGACTCTGAAGGAGTCTGTTTTTGTCACTAAGTGAACTGCAAATATTCATTGTATATTTAAGTTTCCTGTTCATACGGTATGTAATACTTATGTTAACTGTTGAGGTTTCAGTATCAGTGGCACCTGATTGCTCTCCTATTATTCTTGTCATTAAAAATATATTTAACTTGGGAAAAAAGTCTCATCTCTGCCAAATCTTACCGATTTACTTAGATTTAAAGGATGCTCCAAATAAAACACCCAGGGTTTTCTTTGGATGCCATTGTAAAAGACAGTGACAGAGATCTACCATGTCAAAGTAAGTCAAACAACACATATAGGAATATAGAAGAAATCAGCCAGTCTCCCACATACTCTTCATCAGGTTTTTACTTGCCCAGTTCCAGCTATAACCACAACTTCTCTCCTTATAAGAAGAAACACAAACATGGTAACATATTATGAACATTCAAAGTCAATAAATTGCCTTGTCATGAATATGTGGAAGAAAATGATTAAAACTGGAGGCTCTAGTGGAGAACAACCCAAGTTTCTTCTATTTCTTTTAAATCAGTGTGCTTAAAGAAGTTGAGCATATGATTGAGTATTTCCCTGGATCAGGAGGGTCATGCTCAGCTCTCCAACTCTCAGTTATCAAACCACTAGTGATTCACTAAGAGGGGCGCTGACAAAATAGGTTTTCATTGGCAAATTTTGACATGATGAAATACCCAAAAAAGTCATTAAAATGAACCTTGTTGGCAAAATGTTTCAGAGGAGAACCTTTCTTTGGTTCAACATGGAATGACTTCATACAAGCTGTACCAGAAAAGCACCAATTCCTTCTGAATTTGTTTTGTTCAGTACTTCTCTTATTCCAGCTTCATTGTCTTCTCTTTTTATATTCATGTTCAATCATTTCCCCTTTTATACTGCAGAGTGACCTTCCTTTTTTCACTATGAGATGTTTCATAGCATAAAAACATACTTCACTCTGATCTTTCTTTTCTTCTTTTTGTAAAACTCTCTTCAGCAGATTCCGATTTATCTTGTCTCAGGACTTTCCTAGAGATCTCTACATGGTTAGAGGCATGACTATCTAGACCTTTGGTTCTGATCTGTTTGCAGTTTTCTTCTATATTAATTGTTATCAGTAACCACAAAGCTATTATGTATTTTAATGTGAAAGTATAAGGAACTTCTTATTTTCTTTTCTCTTCTTCCTTTGTTTGCGGAATCTCTCAAGGCTTCTTTTCTTGTGTGTCATGTTTTACCCCCATAAGGTAACCGAATCCCATGCAGCCACTCGCACACCACCCACCGCCTTGGTGGGGTGGGGAAGAAAATCAGAAAGAGAGACAACTCACAGGTTGAGATAAAAATGCTTTACCAG
>JMFS01129416.1:0-19625 GCA_000699545.1 Podiceps cristatus | reverse complement strand
GGCCTCCAACTAGACTCTGCACCATTGATCAACACCCTCTCAGCTCTGTGGTTCAGCCAGCTTTCAATCCACCTCACCATCCACTCGTCTACCCCATGCATCCTAAGCTTACTTGTGAGGATGTTGTGGCAGACAGTGCGAGACAGTGTCAAAAGCCTTACTGAAGTCAAGGTAAGCAATATCCACTGCTCTCCTCTCATCCACCCAGCCAGACACGCCATCATATCAGGCTATCAGGTTGGTCAAGCACAATCTCCCCTTGGTGAATCCACATTGATTATTCCCCATTACCTTCTTTTCCTCCACATGCTTGGAGATGATGTCCAGAATAAGCTGTTCCATCATCTTTCCAGGGATGGAGGTGAGGCTGACAGGGCTGTTGTTCCCCGGATCTTCCTTCTTGCCTTTTTTGAAAACTGGAATAACATTGGCTTTCTTCCAGTCCTCAAGCACCTCTCATCATCTCCATGACTTTTCAAAGATGATGGAGAGTGGCTTGGTAAAAACAATACAAAAGAAGGAAGAAATACAATACTTCTGTGCCTGGGAAGATCCTGGAGCAGATCATCCTGGAAGCTAAGGCACATGGAAAATAAGGTGATTGGTGACAGCCAATATGGCTTCACTAAGGACAAACAATGTCTGACAAATTTGATGGCCTTCTACAATGAAGTTACAGCGTTGGTGGACAAGGGAAGAGCAACTGACGTCATCTATCCACACTTGTGCAAAGCTCTTGACAGTGTCCCACACAATATCCTTATCTCTAAATTGATGAGACATGGATTTGACAGATGGACCACTTGGTGGATAAGGAATTGGTGCAACCAGAGGGTTGCACTCAAAGAGTTGCAGTCAACAGCTCAATGTCCAAGTGGAGACCAATGACAAGTAGTGTTCCTCAGGGGTCAGCATTAGGGGTGTTGTTGTTTTAACATCTTTGTCAGCGACATCAGCAGTGGGATTGAGTGCACCCTCAGCAAATTTGCTGATGACATTTGGAGGGAACAACACGGATTGAGTGCACCCTCAGCAAATTTGCTGACGACATTTGGAGGGAACAACACTGAAGGGAAGCGTTGCCATCCAGAGGGACCTTGAGAGGCTTGAGAGATGGGTCTGTGCAAACCTCATGAAGTTCAACAAGGCCAAGAGTGAGGTCCTGCACATATGTTCAGGGCAATCCCAAGCACAAATATAGTCTAAGCAGAAGATCAGAGGGCTGCAGCACCGCTCCTATGAAGACAGGCTGAGAGAGTTTGGCTTGTTCATCCTGGAGAAGAGCAGGCTCCAGGGAGACCTTCTGGCAGCCTCACAATACCTAAAGGGGGTCTACAAGAAAGCTGGAGAGGGACTTTTGACAAAGGCATGTACAAGGGGTAATGGCTTTAAACAGAAAGAGGGTAGATTTAGATGAGATATAAGGAAGAAATTCTTCATTCTGAGGGTGGTGAGGCACTGGAACAGGCTGCCCAGAGAAGTTGTGTCTGCCCCCTTCCCGGAAGCTGTCATGGTAAGGGTTGGATGGGGCTTTGAGAAACCTGGTCTAGCGGGAGGTGTCCCTGTCCGTGGCAAGGGGGTTGGAACCAGATGATCTTTAAGGTCCCTCCCAACCCAAACTATACTATGATTCTCTGCATCTTGCAAAACTGTACCTAAACTGTGCCAAAATACCTAAATCAGACAACAGAGTAACTATTTACTTTCAGACTGTAACATCAACAGGTAATTTTAGAACACGTTAATGGGACAACTTCTCTAAACACTTCTTTTCTCATCTTACTGTTTTTGAACACATCAAATTCAAATGTTGAAACAAGACAAACGCTGTGCAGGTGCTCTTAGACACTGTTTAAGTAGCAGTGGAAACAACAGGTAGAATTGAGGAAGAATGTGTAGAAAATGAGACACCTTTATAAGGAGTAGCTTCTCTATTGAACACTACGGTAAACATTACAGGGAAGAACATCACAGAGTTCGCAGGTTTGGGACTTAATTAAACACACAGCAGAGCAACAAAAGCAATGGCAAAATAGACCTTTAATTAAAAAATACTTGCACCTGCCTATGTTTTTGGCATATCTATTATTAGCACTGGCCAGCTGATCTTTCTTGGCCTTAACTGGAATGAGAGAGAATATACCTTTCTGTGTCAATGGAAAAACAATTATGTCTTAAGCATGGACTAAAGATGAGCAGTATAAAATCTGGTTCCACTTGGCTTCCTAACAGTGTATCCCCTAGTGCCCTAGAAAACTACGCTTCTTCAGCTAAGAGTATGAGATGTATTACTTACTTCATTGCTATCAAATAAATCTATTAGGATAAGGCATAAAAACATTTTCTCCTTGCGGAGAACACTATTCTAGCTGACTGTTGAATGGTCAAAAGTGCTGAACAAGATATAGAAGAAAGATTTTAAAGGTTGTGTCCTTTAGAAAAAAAAACGTTGCTGGCATATTGCAAGAGGTATTTTGAAACTGCAATTCACTCTTAAAGTACATAGAACTAAGGAAGAAAGCACAGCAATTCACTTAAGCGAGATTTTCTCTCTAAATTCCACATGACTGAAGTTAAATATCAGTAATAAAGGCTGAGTGAGGACAAAGGCTGCCCTCAATTGTTTTCTGCTCTTAGTTACAGATTGGATGTCCTGTCAAAGTTTTTTACGAAACTTTGTCCTGGGACTGCAACTGGTCTACTGCATGACCCAGAGTAGAAACCAGCTCACTCTTCAAAATTTGTGCTATTTTCACAGTGCCAAGCAGAACCAATGTAGTCTTTGAAAATATAAAAGAAAAGAAACATTAAAATTATTGCAAACGGATAGCCTGCATTCATAAAATCACAGCTAAGTCAATGACAAAACTGTCTTTAACCTAAATTGATGACAGAGAGCCAAACACTGACAGAGGAAAAGACAATCTTCACACAGTGAAAATTCAGAACAGATTACATTACCACAACAGGATCTCCAAATACTCTGATTTTCCTATTCATCTTTTCAAGAACATTTCATTTATTGACAAATCAAAATGTTAAACAGTTTAACTAGACTGGCTGATAAAGTTAGTCCCTTCTTTGTTATGGTGTTTTCTGGGAAATGTCAGATTTCTAACCATCCAATGTTTTAGCAGCACTGTAGAGAATGCAGTAGGAAAAATGCTGCTTTAGTAAGGTGTGTGTGGATATTTGAAGAAGAATCTGCTTCCCCGGATGGGAAGAAGTCTGTATAGTGTGAACAGAAAGTATGTTTTCCCTGCCTCTGACTCTTCTTTTCCAATAAAACTGGACATTGAGCCAATGAAGATGGTTCTCCCTCTAATGCAAGAGCTTTGCTGACATTTCAGGCAGTGGCAAGAAGATTCCCACAAAGAATAAGGATAAACCACGGAATTTGCCATACATTTTTTAGAAGGAACCTTGACTTGGGGAAAGAGGGAGTTTTTTACCCTTTCACCTTTAAAGATAGGACTCAGAGGAAAACAAAAGTTAATTCCAGAAATGATGTGGAGAAAGGAGGAACAAGCAAGATGCCCAGAAGTACGGGATGAGTATTTTCCTTGAGGGCATAGCTGAAAAAAAATCTTCATCTCAGAGATCAGGGCTTTCAGCCCTTCCAAATGTAGCTCTTTTTGCTCACCCTTTTATCTTTCATTCCCTGTAGAATCTTCCTTTACTTACTGAAAGGTTTGTTCATCTGTTCAAGTACAGAGCCCTTTCCTACACATTTTTTCTTCTTGCTTAGGATTTGAGTTCACATTTTGTGCTTTCGACTTTTGGGCATTTACTGCATTTAAATTTCTGAACTCTTCAGTTGGCCCTTTAATAACCTCAGTTTCCTCAGTTTCTGAAAAGCTACCTTAAAACCGAAAACCTTAATAAGGTGGTTTTGCTTATTCTTGATTTAATTTGGGTATTTGAGGCACTCAAAGTCTAGTGTCTGTGCATAGCCTTTTTTTCAAATCGTCTCCATTTACAAATCACTATTAAAATAGCAGAACATGTGGTTGATTCTGTGTTCCTTGTTGGAGATACAGCGGAAGGAATATATAGTCCTTGCCACAGTGAGAAGCATTTGTTCTCCCATCTGCAACTGCAGTGTTCCATAAAACACAAATCTCAGTAGTAATAACCTCATAATCTATACTGAATCCAGTATTTTGAACTGAAATCAACCTTTTTATCTTATTATTGTAGGAACCCCTTTAGGCATGACCTGCTTATGTCTGCAGCAACAGAACTGGGATGATTTGTAATAAATATTCTGAAATGCTAGATAACACATTTCAGAGTTAATCTCAATGATTTCTGCTATGATCTGGCAACTGTTCAGATGCAAATAAGAGAGGAGAACAAACTAGGTGAACTAGTCATCAGAAGGTTATGAAAAGCCATCAGTAATGGAAAGAAGATGGCAACTTTGGGATGTGCCAGGCAGGGAATTTTTGGTAGGGATGGAGCAGGTCAAATTAATGCCTTCTGAAGAAGTCACTGCTAAGACCTCAGACCCAGGAAAAACACTTAGTAGCTCATCATGTCATCACTAGGTTTTTCAAACAGCCAAGGCTGCTAAAACACCAGCTACATCCCATTCACAATGGTTAGTGGAAAAACCCTCTATTAAACCTTGCAAGCAAGTAGATGATAATTCTGCCCTGATCTAGAAATGCTGGATAACCCATGTGAACTATAGCATTACATTAAGAGTCTTGTTTCCTGATCTAAAAACATTGTGGCTATCAACTGAAACATAGGCTGGTGGATTTGAAAGCCTGAGAAAAGGCTTACAGGTGTCCAGTCAAGATGATCAGCCAGGGTGTGAAGTTCAAACGGTGGATTTGAAAGCCTGAGAAAAGGCTTACAAGTGTCCAGTCAAGATGATCAGCCACGGTGTGAAGTTCAAATGCAGAGAGATTAGTTTAATTGGAGCCCTAGTCTCTCTCTCTCTCCCCCCTCCTCCCTCTCTTTGCCAGAATTAGCATCTCAAGAAAGCGACCTAAAGTTATTTTCAGAACCCATCAGAGCCTGAAAAACAAATCAACCTCAGTCTTGTAAGGTTGAATCTTCAAGGTTGTTGTTGATGCCTCGAAACACAGATCTCATTTGGGAATACATATCTTGAACATCAAAAGTGACCCAAAAGAAGACAGTATGTCTTCTTTCAAAGCTTCTACCATTTGGGGTTTTTTTTGCTTTAGAACATATTTTAATGTATTTAATTACCTTCTTTGACTAACCACAAGATGAGTATCTTGTCCTTAACAGTGTCACACCTCAGAAGGCTGAAGTCAACATCAAAGTGACAGTTCATGCTTTGAGGGTCTTAGAGCACAGCTTTCTCTTGCTCTGGGTGGTACTTGCTCCCTCAAGTGGTTTCCTGGGTCAGAAGGACTGGTTACATGCATACTCAGCATGAAAACTAGTTGCATAATTGGGATCAGAGAGTTAATAAGAAAAAGGGGGAGCAATTTGGGGGTGGTGGTGGTGTGGTGGTGTGCTTTAATTCAAATTCACCAAGAATAGGTACCTTGCAGCTACAATATTTGATAGCAAGTTTCATTTCTCACAGTACTTTCTTTTAGTGTGTAAAACAAATGTTTATTGTACTAAATACAACTTGTTTGACTAAGTGTAGAACACAGGAACCAACACGTTGGTTTCAATTTGTTCTGCATATCACTGGAGGGTCTAATCCTTTCACAACTCTATCTAGCCACCATCAATCTCTCATTAATCATTATGTTTCAATGGGGAACACTGAAGGGTGTTTTCTCAGATTATTATGAAGTAAGAGGCTAACGTCATGGTCTGTTTATCTTCATACTTAACACAGTATAATTATTTTGTATTTTTTTTTTTCATTCAGCTAGGACTTGCACCTTGACTTTTGTAAACATAGGCAGTTCAGTTTTCATTGTTAAGAGTGTTGACTTAACAGAGTATAAAATAGGAATCTGGGTACCTGAGAGCAGCATATTTAAAGCCCAACTTTCATTTCTCCTGCTGGTTAAATTCAGGGGACCAATTATTCAATTGGCTACTTGCAGTAAAATATCAGGACGCTTGAAATAAATGCTAGATTTTGTGCTGCTATAATGAGGGAAGCCTTTTTGGAAAACGATGAAGGAAGTCTAGACAACAGTACAGTAGGAGGAGAAGAAGAAGGAAAACTGGTTCACAGGATTCCACTCCAAATTCCCAGCTCTCACATACATGCCAGAAAGGGTCTGTCTGTAACTGTGGATGAAGCAAGATTTTTGGAAAAACCACCCCTATCTTACATAGCCTTAATTGCAAAGGCAATTCTGTCTTCCCCTACAAATAAACTGAATTTAGCTGCTATCTACAAATATATTGAAGATAATTTTCCTTTCTACAGGAACAAAGGTCGAGGCTGGAGGAACAGCATAAGGCACAACCTTTCGCTAAATGATTGTTTCATCAAGGTGGGAAGATGCGAGGATGGCAAAGGAAACTACTGGAGTATTCACCCATCAAACTTAAATGACTTTGCTCACGGGGACTTCAGGCAACATCGAAGGTCACGAAAGCGTGGGCGTCAAAAGGAGCTGGGGCATTGCCTTGCTGTGAATGATTTCATGCCATGGGGACACGGTCCTGCCTACTCAGCACCAAATTGGCTTTACCAAGCACATTATTTTCTGGATCCTCTGTGGAAAATGCTGTATGCTGACAGACTGCAGTTTGTGCATGAATACCAAAAATGGAATGTAAACAGTGATTTCATCATGGGGAAGTTTTCACCTCCACTACAGACTGATAAACCAGACAGCATGTCTATGGACGGGTTTTATGGATCTCCTGCTACTTCAGTTATGCAGCAGAATATTTTCCTAAATATTCAACAGGCTTTCCCTAATTCCCCTTTCTTCTCTTCTCAAAAGCAGCAGCCAAGTGAAGCATTCAGGCACATCTGTAAGTACTAGAAGGTACCTGAAGTGCAGTAACTTTGCAGGCAGCTTGGGACTCTGGCAAGATACGATGTATTACCATACATTGCACAGTTTTGAACATTTGTGTATGTTTAAAGACAGTAAAAAAACTTGCTTAGTTATGTTAGCCAGTGATTACCAATGATTATTACCTAAGTGTATTAGCTTTGAAATGATAAAAATGGATACTGTTTCTAACAATTCTACTAGTCGATGGCCGTGCATGCATTACTTAGTATATGAGTAAACCCATTAGCACTGACTGCCCAATAAAATGATTTTTAAATTGTTCTGTATTAATCATATTACTGTATACTACTGCTCTGTTAGATGCAAATTAATACACTTGTATGTGTATTTATAACTATACATTCAAACATGTACAACTGTATATTTACTTTCATATTATATTGAGTAGGAAGCATTAATACACTTTGCCTTTGTCGGCGGTGGATGTCTTTGGAATGCTACTTGTCACCTCCCATGCTGCTGGAGATACTGAGTTATTATTCTACCCATTTAATTTTATATGTTGGTTAGGACTCACTTGGCACTATTAACTCTGATGCATTGTATTGATCCAAAAATCACTGTACATTTATGTGTCTTTAGCAGTTAAGTGGATATTTGCTTCTGTTTCAATAACTGTTTAGATGAATAAATATTCCAAGTGAAACAGGATTGCAATATTACCTTGAATATGTTTTTGAGTTCAAATCTGGTTCTTAAATGCATGGCCACATATTAATTAACCTACTTAAACAATTAGTTAATGATAGCATAACTAATTACAAGTTTACCCATTAATTGGGTATAATCCATTTAGGAAATTTTCATTTTTCAGATAGTCACCTACACAAAACTGCTTAAGTTTATATCTATACTTTTAGTTTACATAGTCATACATATGCACACGGTTGCTTACATAGCTATAGAGTATATGATGATATAAAGTACTCAAATTTACTTTTTAAATGCATGCATCTATATATCCAGCAACCTCATTTTAATAGGAACTCTTAATTAGGAAATTGTAGCAAGCATTACGGCGAAGCAAGCTTTTGTCAAGTCATAAACTTTCGGAAAAACTTACTTTGAAATATTTTCTCACTGAAAATGTAGATTTGAGTAGTAAATCCCTAAAGACTCTGCTGTGCCTTTGTCACAAAGAGCCATAGCATGTGGACAAATCTTGAGACTTGGAGAAAGATGGGGGAAGGTGGGGCTCGGGGGCTGGCTGGCGGGGGAGACCAGGCTGAGGAGACAACAGAGATAACTGGGGTTGGGACAAGGAGCCCAGACGTGATGAGCAAGGAGCTGTAAGAAGCCTGAGGAATACAAACTGTGAATGCCAGGCAATTACAATCAGATGAGAACGAAAGCTAGGGATAGTAAGAGTCAGGGCAGGTTTGAGGAGTAGCAGGTGGGAAAAGTCTCTGCCTGCTATAGTTTATGTACTAGAATGCCTGGGATAGAATTTAATACTTACAGTTCTATAGCTGTCAGCAAATTACTTTAAAATTACACAAGGCAACAAGTTACTCCTGTTTGTTCTCACTGGCTCCATTAGCTTACTTGGCAAATGCTTGTGAAGTGCACCTGAGGATATTCCTAGAAGTACACAATGTCATTTGACTTCCATCTTCCCCACTAAATAAGAGTTGGAGGAGGGGACTAAGCATATAACTTGGCACTTTGCTTGAGCTAAGGTGACCTACCACTTAACGGAACACCCTTTAAGCCTGGAGTAACCATTTTAGTTTGCTCTGGAAAAAGAATTGCCAGATTAGTGACAGTGGTGGAAATGTGACATGTACCAAACCACACACATGCTTCCAGATCTTCGTCCCAGTTTCCTGTGGGAAAGCGGTAAGAGGAACTCAGATGCAAGAGAAGACATTCTTCTGCTCAGATGCTCAGATTGTATTTGAAGACCACTTTGAAATAGTTTTCATACCACTAGTGGTACACATACCATAGCCTGAGAACTCCCATCTCAGATATTTCCTGACTGATTGTGTAGCTATCAGTATGCTTTCTTATGTTTTTTTTCAATGTGTTTTAACTTTTTGTTTGTTTGTAAAGCACCTGCATGCCACAGTGGAGGAAGATTCTTTTCATTTAATGAGCAACTGTTCATTTTGTCCTCATCATTCAGTGGGTATCTGTAGCTTTCTTACCATGCATAGTTCAAACACTGCTCTGAAGACAAAATTACTGATTCATTATTTTATTATTATCCTTGAAATCCATAATACAATTTATTTTCAAAATATCCTAAGAAATGAGGAACATCTTGAAACATAGGCTTAAAAAAAACTGAGGTCAAATGTAGATGCTGACTTTGGACATCACGTTTGTGAAATCATTGTGTACCATTTTATGTGCTCAAAGCTCAGCTCCCATTGTCCTGGCTTTCAGCCCTGAGTGTTCAGTATATTTGCAATGATCTCGAGCAACAAGGAAACTAGTGACCATCTGTGAAAAGTTTGATTTCAATACCTCATCTAGAAATACTGCAGCAGGTAAAAGAGAAGAATCTGTCTCTAAGGCAAACTTCAACTGCCATGATACAGACAAACTTCTTTCTTCCTGTAATGCCCAACTGAGTTCATTGAACACTTTCTGACTTCTGCAACAAAACCCAGCATTTCTTCATTATGCAATTCTAATTAATCTACAAAACAGGTCTACTTCAGATATTAAATAAGGCAAGGGGGAAATACACTTTTTCACATAATTAGAGGCAATATTGTAATGCCTTCAATTGAGGTAAGGGCCAAGTTAGGAATGCATAATTTAGACAAGATGCCATTTTTTCCCCCTAGCTTCTGAAAGCTTGACATTGCAATCTTAATAATGTTTTTCATCAGAGCTGAAGGGGTAGGGTTAGTATGTCATTTTGTGATGAAAATGTCAAAGTACTAATTTGCAAACAACCTGAAGTAAAAATTTAAAAGCAATAAGAAAAAATCAAGTTATGTATTTTACCTGAATTCCAAACCCCAAAATCCACTTAGCATATAAAAATAAATAATTTTTGATCTTGAAATATCATCCTACTATTAGAGAGGACATTAAATTTCCAATACAGGAAATTACCATTTAATGAGAAGACAGAAAGGTTCTTGAAAATTAAACGGATGAATTACATGCTTGTACAGAAATCTCTGAGGCAGCATGTGTGGTATAAGAGACTCCCTTAGAAGTAAAAATAACAGTTACAAATGCTGAATTACAAAAAAAATCTGACATGAACACAATATCCAAAAACTGCATGTTGACAACTTCAGCATTTTCCAGCTGAAAAGCATTACTGGGCTTGATAAAAATGTCAGGAAGTCAGAATCTCAGCATTTTGACCATTGTCACCTCTGTTCTGCCCATAAATAAGCCAGAGGTCATCTTTCTACAGCAGATCTAGTTCGGGAGTACACAGATGAAATGCCAGCATATGACATAAATAGCTGGAATGGAGGTCACGTATGCTTTCGTAAATAAATACCGTCAATTGCTCTTCTCTTCTTTTTGCACTAAAGAAAATGACTTCTGCATAATGAAATTATGTTTGAACCATACATTTGCTAACACATTCAATAAAGTGTATCTTAATGATGAGCAGTAAGAGAGCCAGGCCTGAACATGAGAACCTTTTATTAACAACACTTTACAGGTAATAATTTTAAGCCAGGTAATAACAGTGCCTTCGCAGTTGACCTTCACCAGTTTATACAAATATTTATTCTAAAAGTTCAATAAAATGTCTCAGCCTATAAAGCCCAGAAAGTTAGTATACAGTTTAATTCCTGATACATTTGCTGCCCAGCCAACTGCTGACTCTGAGACTTATCTTCCTTCATATTGAAAATAACCACTGTCCAGGGGTACAAATAAAAGCTTTGTAGAAAAAGAAGCCTCCAGGCTGTATAGCCGCTCAAACTTCTGCACACTAATTTACGCTCACCCAATGGTTATCCATTTCTTATACTCCCTGCAACAGGTCATGGAAGACAGTTCTTCCCTTTGGAGGCTGCAGAATTCAAATGCATCTTCCAGCGTGGTGAGGCTTGAGTACATGATGCATGAGGATATGTCAGGTTTGGTCTGTAGTGACACCATGAGGGAAAAAAAGAAAAAAAAAAAGAACACTTAAAACCTTTTTGAGAGTTGATGTAATCAGAAACAAGATTATGAAAATGAAAATGCCCCCAACCACAATCACACAGAAGAAATACAGCATCACTATAGACCACAGCTATGGCTGATTGATTTAATTGTGCCCTCCTGTACTTAAACCTCTGAATTTCTTTGAAGGGTAATTTTAACCAGGACCTTCCCAGTTTTGTATTAGCTGCCCTGTGTATGTTAAAACAATGAAACAATTGTAACATCCTTAAGCTATATTATGCGAATCATTACAAATAGCAATCATTACAAATTTAATTCCATCTCTGTTAGTAAGGTGTAGTGTTGTGCCAAATGGTTCATGCGAACATGGGTCAAAATACACAATTTTTGTGCCATAAACCAAGTTATGAATCTTTTTAGCCTACACAGACTCCTGATCAGGTGCATCCAAGCACCTGAGAAATGCACTGGAAGGGCCAACTCAAATGGCACCCTCATGTACCCCCTTGCTTCAACGGTACTTTGGCATAGAAGATGTGGCTGAAAACTGGAGGTCAGACTCTCCCGTGATATTTAAGGCTGTTATAGCTGACGTTTACATTATATTTAGATAGGAAGTTGGATATAAAGTCCATAAATGGTTCCTCTGCATCTTACCTGTTCCCAGTACAACTGAGGACCTGGCCAGCTGTGTTAACTATTTTGTCCTCTCTTCTTGCTCCTCCAGGGTTTACTCTGTCCTTCTGTGTCTGCATTCACCTTGCTGTCTTCCAGTTCCAATCTGAATTTCCCACTTCAAGTTTTCTCATGGGCCTACTCTGTTACCTTCTTATCTATGGCTTGGCCAACACTATCAAAGTAGAATCCTGGATCCCGATATTCCCAGTTCATCAGAGACAGAATGAAGCTTAGGTCAACATACTGGAATAAGACTTAAACAACAACAGTAAGAACAATGTGGAAAGATGTACTAGACCCTGATTCTAATCTTACCAACAATCATGGAAAGAAGAACTAATTTAATTGGAAGAAACAGGACATAAAGTTTATAATTCAGGCTTGCAGATTTTATTTCTATCATAAGACCATACCGTACAAATTTTCCTGTGCCCCCAACAGATTTCGCAGCACAATCTGTAGCAGACTTGAGTCAGCCTGATAGCTCAGCAGGCAAAGCCTCAGTTAAAGGTTGTGCTCCTGGGAAGCTCTTGGCTCCAGATAGAGCTGTCACCTATTCAAAAATCTTTTAGAGCTTTCAACACTTGGCATTTTTGTTTAACTGTTTCAACATTCATTTTAGTACTGCGTTTTCAGCACATAGAGCTTTCCTACTGGTGTCCTTACCTTTGAAGGTGGTGCGTGGTTTACACTACACTTGTGACAAGTTGTGCATCTAAGGTCTGGTATGTCTGGAACTGAGAATAAACATCTGATCAGGTAGAAACAAGACCAAGTGCCAGGCCTGCTGGATTTTCAAATGGCTGCCTCACTCCAAGTGAAGGAGTAGAAAAATAATGGGGGAATTCTCAGCACCATGAAAAACTTCTAGGCTTCTTTTAGAGAATACTGGTTTTGTTTTGGATAAGGAGACGTTTACCTTTTTAAGCAGTGAGTTGCAACAGAACTGCTTCCCCACTTTCATTAGTAAGAAAAAAGACATTAATCTGCCTGGTGGAAAAGTGTTTTCATGCTTCCATGCTGTACAAATGGGTGTAAGGGAAAAAAAAAAAAAAAAAAAAGGAAACCCCTATGTATCAGTTAGGATATACTTGATTTTCCAACTTGCTAGAGGCAAAGGAATAGAGGCCCACCTAACTTGTAACAGAAGCTGCAGCTCTTCAATGTCATGCAGGACCATGAAATCAAAGACTCTTGACCCTCAGCGCTCTCCCCCGTGCTGGCCTTCCCTAGGAGAGCCCAGCTCTCCCTGCACAGCAGAGCACAGTTCCTCTTCCAAACACCTACACATTAGAATTTTGTACGTGAGAAAAAGCAATGTGACAATAAGTGTATTTCACCCTAAATAAACTGACTTAACATGTAATTCAAGCATTTTGCTGTTGTAGAAGCCCATTCCATGGCAAGTCTAAAAGGAAATAGTTAGTGTTAGAGCATTCTACTCCAAGCAACTCAAATACTCCACTCTTCTATTGTTGTTATTGACAGATATGTAACTATTTCTGTACTGTAAACAGACTTAACCATATGTATTCAGACAGGATTTTTTAGTAATAGAATATGCAATTTATTTTTTTAAATAAGCACATTAAAATCAAAATATATAACTAGAATAATGTACCAAATAAATTATAAAAAGCTTAGATATCAATTAAAAAAAAAAAAAAAAAAAAGAAGCAGTATCTCTATAGCCTGGGATATGCAGCTCCACTATAGGAGAAAATTTTATTATCCTTCTTTGTTTCTCTTCCATAAAAATTCTGAAGCTGTGGATCACAAGCCAGTCGGTTTAAGGGTTTCAGAATTATTTAGTCATTCTAATACACAAGCGACATGCTAGGGTTCCTGGTATGACAGTAATATCTGTAAATAATAAGGACAATAAAACTATCGAAATAAGCAAATAAAACAGACATTAAATGCAACTGAAGCAGCATATATTCCACTCTTCCCAACCTACATATGGATTCCACAAATTAAATTAATTTTTTTTTCTAACTTTCAACTTTCCATTAATATTTTCATGGCTATCATTATGTGTAAAAACAGTAAGTAAAATTACTGAAATAAGAAGTTGTAAAGGAAAACCATTGTAATCAGAGATTGTTCTAAATCTGGAGATTGTAGGAGGAGTTTGAGAAAAGCCTGCAGACACTTTGAAATGGATTTTGTCTGATAATAGCTTCCAAAACAGGTCATGAAAGTATTTTTACAGAAAACATACATAAACTGAACTTCATAATCCAGAAGAGTTAACAGCATTAGGAAAGCAATGTTGCACACGAACTGAACTATTCATATATTTTCTGTACAAGACACATTTTAAACAGCTCAGTAGTAAGTTGTTGAAATTGTTTATCTAAGATAAAAATGTTCACAGACATTTGCAGTATGTGTGTGTGTCTGGGCGTGCACCTAAGCACATGTGTATATCTATGAATGCTCAAAATCGCATCCTTAAATGGTTTATAATTATGCAACAAATTGATCAACTTTATATAAGAAGTACAGCTGGTGTAAAAAGCAAATCAATGATGCTCCAGTATTAATAGCTGGTATGTTTGCTGCCTTCACTGCTTCTCATATTCGCCAAAGAGAAGTTAGACATGTAGAGATAATTATCCCATTATGTTAGTAGTACCATCTCAAAGATGAGATTAAAAACTGTAATTCTATTTAATCCCTGTAGCCTGTGACACAATCAAAGAAGAAAGGTAATGAGAATACAACTTGCAAAGCAGAAGTGAAAATAATGTCAGAAAGAATGTTCCATCAGTTAAAACCTCTAGATGTACATCTGACTGCTGCAGACGAAGAAATCATTGTATAAAAACATCAAGCACTGGGTTCACAGAACAATTCTGAAATGCAAAGTAACAAATTAAACAGCACACAGTAAGAGTCAGAATCAATCAGGACAAAATTTATGTCATGCTTGAAAGCCTTACTAGAATTCATACAGCAATGCTTCAGTTAGTAGATCTTTTGTTAATTGAGATACAACAATACATACCAAAATTTAGTAAGAAATGGCAGATGTGCTACTAGCTGATAATTACTTTGCAAATCTGAATCAAATAATAGCTTTCTAACAATTAGAGTAATCATAGTAATTTTAAGGGTGGAGAGAACAAGGATGATATCAAGATTGCAATATAAAAAACTGGAATTAATACTTGAATAATCTCCATCATTAATCAAGAAATAAATCCATCTTGCAAGTGGATTTCTTGAGAGCAGTTAATAACTGCCATCACACTTTCCTGAGCCTACAATCCAAATATAGATAGAAGAATGACTGATATTAGTTGTCTGAAAGTGACAATTCCCTTCTGAATATCACCAGAACATGTGACCTGTATAATATGAAGTTTTGAAGTTAAATGATCTTATAAGGAAATAATTCAGCAGCCAGCTTGATGACTACTGTGCATCACAAGCATAGAGACTTCAGTAAACCTGCTGTACCTTAAAGCTGAGGAAAAAAAAAAAAAGTGTTATTTTTTGATGTGTGTTTATTTAAATTAAAACTCAAAATTTGGTTTCTACCAATTTCAAAGCATTTAACTGCATCCCTAGTATCTCAAGAAGATTTGAACCTCAGTTTAGAGGAACATGCACCACTCAACAGGTCATGGGATATTTTTTTTTGAAGCTGTTCCGCTCTGCATTACGACGTTACGCAAGACAAAGACAGTAAGAGCTTAACTAGATATTGTATGTTCCTCTAGCCCAGTGGGAAGGGGCAGCTTCCTGCAAGGAAGGAAGTCTGAGATGCTGTCCCTGCTGCAGCACATCCTTCACTATTACCTCACAGACACAGTAGGTCAGGCTCTGGAGAAGAGATCTTCTCTGCCTCTCAAAGGAGTTTCATAAACATACTCACAGAGTCAGATTCTCACTCTTTCTTGTCCTTTCTCTGATTTTCTTTCCTCTGTGATTTTTTCGGACCACAATCAAAATGGACCATATTCAAGACAATTGTCTGGTCTTCTGGGGACCTGACTTGCGAATGCTGAGGTTGCTGGTAACGCGGTAGTTTGTTCAGAAAAGAATCTAAGCAATAAAAAATTTAAAAAAACCCACAAAAACCCAAAAAACCAAACCCACCCTACAACAAAAAGCAGCAACAAACCAACCAACCAAAAAACAAACCAAACAAAAAAAAAAACCAAAAAAAATCAAACCACTTTGGTCATGATAACTCTGAGAATGCAAACCGAAATTCCATTTGTCAAATATATGTTATGATTTTTTTTTCCTTAATAGCATGATCCTTAATTCATGGAACTCAGCTCTGATTTTTATGCCTATGTGAATGATTGTGAAGGGCAGTAGAGAACAGGCCCGATGTACAGGCCTAACGTACAACGAACAGGCCCAGGGAATACATCGTTTTACAGATTCAAAACATGTCTAAATATATTTCTTAAATCCATTGCCAATGTGCAGTCTGACAAACTCCACAGAGGCCAATGACTGTTTGTACATCTGGGGTATCAAATATTTCAAACAATTAGCCAGGGGAAAATGTATGAATGTGAAAGCCAAGTCCTATCTCTCAGTGACCAGAAGACATCTATTCATATAGAACAAGAACAGATGAATGAAACTCTGCTGGAAAAAAACAAGGTGCTTGCTAAACCTTTGGAATTAACAAAGTAATCTGTTAGCAAACAAAAGCAAAGACAAGTTTCCAAGATCCAACATACTAGGACAATGAATTGTTTCCTGGAATGGCAGTTTGATGTATACACGTGAAAAGCAACTGGAAAGGCTAATTTTTCTAGCTGTACTTCAATAGAATTCTCTCACTTGAAAGACCACAGAAGAAATATGACCTAACATGGCCAGCAGATGCTGCTGTGAATTTATGCTGTGATTTAAATAGTACCTTACAGGGCACAAATACTAAAAGAAGAAACAAAATGTTAATTCTACTGGAAAACAGAACTTTGGTTTTTAATTTTTTTTTTTCAAAAAACTATTACAGCAGCTACTCTGAAAAGCAAAATTACCCCTTTGTCTGAAGCATGGCAAACTGGGAGCTGGGCCTGTTCAGCCTAGAGAAGAGAAGGCTGCGGGGAGACCTCATTGCAGCCTTCCAGTACCTGAAGGGAGCGTACAAACAGGAGGGGAACCAACTTTTTAAAAGGGTAGAAAATGGCAGGACAAGGGGGAACGAATTAAAGCCCCAGGAAGGAAGGTTTAAATTAGATATTAGGGGCAAGTTTTTTACAGAGAGAGTGGTGAGGTGCTGGAACAGGCTGCCCAGAGAGGTGGTGGATGCCCCATGCCTGGAGGTGTTCAAGGCCAGGTTGGAGGGGGCCCTGGGCAACCTCGTGTAGATCCAGGCCAGGATTTTGGTGGCCCTTCTCGAAAATCTTGTTGAGTCAGAAGGACAGGAGAAAAGAGAAGAGTGGTAGTGAGAAGAGTGCAGGGACTTAGCTACAGCATCCTCACAAAGTTTCATCACTACTTTGGGTCCATCATGTCAACTGTATGAGTCAGGGAACTGGGGACAGTGCTCAGAGAAAGTACTGGCTCACAAAGCGGTGATCTGCAGCTCTAAAGGAAAAGCTATATATTAGATAGCGTCAGACCTGTGACCTTTAATCAAAGCATGAGCAAACGTGCTCTTTAGTCCTCTCAGCAGCGATACTCAGCTCAAAATGAGATATTTTCAGAGGTGGAAGGCTGGCTGGCAATGGGACTGAAGGGAAGGTGCTAGGTCAATCTTTCTGAGGTCCCAGTTGGGTCTGGGTGAATCAATAGCATCTTGGTATCCATAGTTGTGCCTGATATCAGTCTTCTTCATGGAGGCAACTGACAGAAGAAACTGAGACAGGAGACACAATCCTTTTGTGCATTGACCATATCTGAACTACAATACTGGCTGATGCTGGCAGTCTATGTCAACAACAAATTAACTGCTCAAACATGACAAGTCCTTAGTTTTTTCTGAGAACATCTTCATACCCTTTGTTTCATTAGAACTCTGTACGACATCTCAGTGAAGGCTTTGCATGGCCATTTTCTTAGAAACTTCCTCTAAAATGTTTGAGCAACTACCTCTGAATTCCTTGTTTCTCCTTTAACAAAGAAATTGAGGAGCTGTGAGACACTCACAGAGCTCTCACTGGAAGCACAGGTATAGATATGACATACAGATATGAGCCAGCACTTAATGAGATGTAACTTCTAGCCACCATGATGATGCAGTAGTAAAGGCTGTTCAGGTAAACAGACCAGCTGGTCAAAACAACAACAGTTTACAGTGAACACCAACCTCAGAAATCATCCAGAGCTATGCACCTTCCTGCAAAATGTAGTACATCTTAAAATGCTTTCCTGATGCTCCTGTTTGTCAATGAGTTAAGTACATGCTGATTTAGGGATACATTTTCTACATACTTACCTCCCATATTTGTCATTTGCATGCCTAATCCATGTGGTGCAATGCACTGTTAATTCACCCCGTAGTGTTCCCATGGAATATAATTTGTATGCACATAAAATATCAATGTAATATCTAGAGATGAAATCCAATGGAAACAGTTTACTGTGAAATCCAGTCTTTGTTCCCTCATTTTTCCACTTCACTGACTGTTGCTTTTTCAAAGTCCTCCTAGAGCTCTCTTGCACAACCCTTCATTATGCTGCATTATTTCTTTATTTGGGAAATAAAACTAAAAAGTATTTTTATGCAACCTAATTTCCCATAATTGTTGGGATGATGTTAAGACAGTTTTTCAGGAAATAAAATGCTAATCAATTTTATTTCAAAACCACATTGAAATTCCACATAAATTGGTGACAAGAGTGCAAATGCTACTCGACTGGGAATGGAGCGGGAGTGAAGAGAAATATATGCCAACTCTCACTTTAATACAAAGGATGTGAGATACGTTTTATTTGAATCAAATGCTATTTAGCAACTTAAGCATCTGGAGCACATCTGATAACTTGGGTAAAATGTATCGATTTCTCTATTGATTTTTCTAATGTACCCTCTCTATGAGGGAGCTATAACTGAAAACAGAAAGTGACTCAGCTAATGCCGACTCTGAGTAGATGTTCAGATAGGCAAGATGGGTCATCACTGAATTCCAGAATACGACAGGTCCTTGCCTTCCTCTTGGAGGTGATACATGGCATTGGTATCTTCCTCTCTTGGCTTGCAGTGTTTTAACTTTTTCAATATGAATCTCCTTATGTATTTTTCCATTGCTATGAAGAAGTGGCTTTGCTCATAAACTAGATGTACACATGAACTAAGTATACAGTCTTTACACTACTATACATTAACCTTCGGATCAGGCATATAGAGCCGTTTTGTTCATTCCCAAAACTGATTCATATGTTGAAATAATACACAGGTGCATACATAATACCCGTGGGTTTCTGGTCAATTTATTTCCAGGAATAACTCTGAAACTCTGCAATGTTTGTCACTCTCTCTGGGTAGTTTATATAAACAAAGGATAGCAGGAAATTCTTGCACTCTTGAAAAACTAGAACTTCTGCCATTGCCTTCAATGGGACCAGAATTTCCTGGTGTTCTGGTGTCAGCCAGGACGGAGCTAGTTTTGTCTTCAGCAGTGCCTGTGTTTTGGATTTAGTATGTGAAGAAGGGTGATAGCACACCGATGTTGTTGTTTGCTGCTGAATGATCAAGGACATTTTGCAGTTTCCCAAGCTTTGCTGATGTGCAGGTGCAAACACTTGGGAGGGCACAGCCAGAATAGTTGATCCAAACTGGCCACAGAGAGTGTTCCATGCCATAGACGGCATGGCCGGTGTGAGTGAGGGTCGGCCATTGCCCCTTGTTCTTCTTTGTTCAGTTCTTCTTCTGTTCATGTT